>MQUG01001078.1:0-24711 GCA_007213375.1 Steinernema feltiae | reverse complement strand
ATTACCCTATTAATATAATGTGTTTGCATATCTTGCCTATATAAGATCGTTTGATAATGCTAGATAAAGTTTTCTGTTTCGGATTCTCTCTCTATAAATACAGCAAGTGGCGAACTCGTCTTTGTGAACCTGCATCTTCGTCATGTCCGGACCTATTCGAAAAGTTCTGGGCCCAGCTCGCGGCCGACTCATGCTCTGAAGCAACTCATTCCTGACAATTTCGACGTCTCACTCTTGAACCCGACTCTCTTCGCGTCTTCAGGGAGGATTGAAGTACGAAAAGCCCGTATCGAACAAACTACCACTCACATTCGCCAGCTGGTAGTCAAAAGCAACGTCTCATGGCCGGTCTCACAACCCCAGAACGCGCAAAAGAAGGCACTCTTTCAAGGAATTCGAGAAAACTATTCCATTCGCCGATCTGATGAACCAAGCCGATGCCGCGCTGAAACTGATCCATGCAACTCAAACATCAGCTCAAAAAATTGATCCTGAGGACGATGACACTCTCAATAACCCGACGTTTTCACTACTCCATTCACTCCTACTCTGCCTGGTTTTTCAAGCTACAACACCACTCAACCTACGTATAAATCCACTTCCGTCACCGTCGCCGCCACGGTCACCGTTATTTCGACGGCGGATGTTGTGTACACGTATGATATAACCGATGACGGTGCCGTCACCGTCTCCGTCGCCGTCACCGTCACGGTCACCGTCGTGACATATGTACACCCCCGTCATCGCGAAAATTCATTCCCTTCTCAGAAGATGACAATCAAAGAAGAGAAGAGACACTCTGACAATCTTTTCATCCATTTCAGCAGCCTCGTTTAACCATTCTGCCACTGTTTCAGCTCAATCGGTTTCAAATTCCAAAACTCAACCCATTTCCGGACGGAAAGTTTCACACTTTTTCCAAAACTTTTTATATATCTCGGTAGCTCTCAGGATGCGCTTTCCGAATATATCCACCGGTGTGAAAATCGAAAATATTTTTTTTTCCGAATATATCCACCGGTGTGAAAATCGAAAATGGCAAATTTCAGTTTTTTTACTTTTTGACTTGAACACTTTTTACAGGCTATTTCAACCATTTTGAGATCAAACATGCCGTTTCCAACAATGTTAAACTTTTCAACTCTTTCGAAAAAGGCGCTAAAAAACCACCCTCAGTCATCTCGTCGTGTTCAAAACGGCCATTTTTTCACTCGATTTCCCTCCAAGACACAAAAGTTTCACACTTTTTCCAAAACTTTTTATATATCTCGGTAGCTCTCAGGATGCGCTTTCCGAATATATCCACTTTTTTCCTCAAATCTCAAACCTATCCCCAAAAAATTTGACGGTTTGACTTAGAACAAACGCGGCTGCGCAAGCAAAGTGCGCTTTTTCAAACACAAGATACTACAGAAAGAGGGTTCTGTTAGCGTCTTCATTTTGGTTTAGACGGGAAGTTGTAAGTGGTTAGCAAAGGCTGACTTACTGTCATCGCATTAACAACTTTCATCAGGTCGTCATCTGTTGCGTCACCTCCCATTATGCTTTTCAGTTGTTTCTCGATGTCATCATTCAGCTGCATTGTTTGTAGTCTCTGTGCAAACGTGCTCCCTAAAATTGGTGAATTACAAACTTTGAACAAGTTCTAAGGCTTACAAAGGAAGCCGAAAAACTTGTCGAGGAGCAAATTTGGACATCGGAAGAGGTAGTAATAGCGCAGCCCCATCCTAAAATGAACTGGTACACGGTTTTCTTCAAAATAAACAAGTTTGTACCTGGCAAATTGCGACGTTTCTGGAACTATAGCCAATGTGGCCAGTTTACCAATCTGTGAACCGGTCAGTTTAGATCTTTTTTCTTGAAACTGTTGTAGGATGTGGAGCAGTTGCCCTCCGTCGAAGTTTGCTGGTTCGTAAATTCCTGAGTGAGGCAACGTAACAGCAGTGCCGGATTTGGCGATGCTATCAAGCTCATAAAATTTTTTGAATTTCTCCACAATTCGTGTCTTGTCTTTGGCTACAAAAATTCCCTTAAACGACACGACCTGTGAGCTATCGTACAAGAGTCTCTTCTTACCACAAAGAAAGCTTGGCACGGGTTTTGGCCTTGTCCGTATATTTTGTTTCGTTCGCCACACAGCAATAGAGAGACTCTGTACCCCCCATTGCTGACCATCTCAATGAAGGCGCGCGCCTGGTAATCTTCCCAAGCGGAAGTCGTCCCAGAGGGGAAACAACTGGCTTCGTCACCGTAACAGAAATTGAATCTTTTGGTGAGAGAATTCTGAAATCTCATTGCGAAAACTTCATTTTTGAATTGCTTACCAAAAGGGCAATGAACGCGTTGACCACGCCATCTGGTATAACTTCCTTTTGACCGTAGAGAAGAGTTTTGAAGAGGTCAACCTTACAGTCTGACGCATCTGCGAACAGCTCTTCTTCATCGCCGTTTCTCTTTAGGCGTTTGTGGGCAGTGTTTTCTTCAGCTTGATCGGTTCCAAAATTGATCGGCGCGCTCAGGCAGAAGTCCACAAAACTTTTGATCGCTTGCTCTGCTGAAATTGGAATAAAGCAGTTAGGACATGCTCCACAGCTGATTAGTAAAAAACGTTCGAGTAGAACAACAGCTGTTTCACGTTAGATGGCGCCACTTCACTGATTCTCTAATTTTGTTCGTTTACACAAAAGAACAAAACAGGCTTTTAGGTTGGTGTAGATAGAATAGAAAGTACTCACGTTGTATCGGATCCTCATCCTCATCTTCTTCCGATTCCATTTCAAGCGTTGGCGGGACTCGCTCAAAAAGGTCCGCGGGTGCGGAGGAAAAAAATCAACAAAATCTGAAACTTGTTTGTATCTTCACGTGGTCATTAACGGAAATGCTTTTAAAATGCTTTTGGGACAAAATCGCAGGTTTCCACTTTGTTTATTTGCCCGATTGTCAACAAACAGCAGCTTGTCAGAGACTCAGTTACAAGCGAACATTCGTCAGACGCTAATCGCCAACAATTTGATTGTGTAGGCAATCAAATTTAAGAACCCTAACTGAATGTTGCGACGATCAAACCTCGACTTTCGGCAACATTCTTTTGTAAAACATTTGCAGAATAAACTCGACTCAAGATGCGCGAATGTTTCTACTCGAAATTCTCAAAAACCTGGCTTTAGGGTGTTATTTCATGTTTTAACCTTGAATTTCTAAATAATGTGTAGCTTTTGCATGCGTTTTGCACTTGCCCAGTTCAACAAAGAACGTTTTGAAGCAAAGGAAACACATTGGAACTGAACTTTGGCAAAAGTCGTGCAAAAAGATGGATTCTGTTAGCATCATCAGTGTTTTTTTCAACCGATCTGGGCCTCGAAACGCATGGAATCGCCTAATGAAAAAAAGTACCTCCCGACGCCAACTTCTTTTCCATCGCAAACGTCACGTCCATGTAGTGCAGCAAAGATTTCCTAAAAGTGCGAGTTGCTTTTTCAAAGGAAAGGACCAAACCAACTTCAAATGCTGGAGTTGGCTCGTTGTGGGTGTGGCAGACTCAATGCTGCAGAAAACTTCTGTCAAGAAGGTCCTCTCGTCCGGCATAGATATCGGCTCACGGACGTTAAGAGAGCGCGCGCGAATCCGCAACGGCAGGTTGTTTTTCGGTGTTATCTAAACGATTCGGTTGCTTGCTTCACGTACGATCATCTACTCACCATTTCTTGTTGCAACCATTTTAGTGCATCTTCATTGCATGGCTTCGCTGACTTCAGCTCTTCGTAGCAATTCACAATGCTTCGGCCTATATTGTTCTCACTGTCCACGTCTTTGGGTTTGTGGATGTCACGCAGGCTGGTAAGTGTATCGAAAAAGTCAGCGGCGTGAAGAACGTATTTTTCTGAAAGTTATGTATTTTTGAACATACGTGCATGTAGTTTCGTATCACAAAAAGCGATACTCGATTCTGTGAAAGCGAGTGATTTGATCGGCCAACCGGCCAAAATTTCCATGGACCTCCAGACCAGTTGTGCACTTTGCACAATTGCAAAACAAAAAAAAACGAGAAAATGTCCAAATGAAAACGTTACCTGCAGGAATGGTCGGCGCTTCAATCTGATGCCATAAGTCCTCATACACCATCCTGCAATAAGAGTTCATCAAAAAGTGTTACAAGAATGCAGTTCAAAGTCTGATATGATAAATGCTGCGCTTACTTGATTTCGTCGTAGCTTGAGGCATCGGCGGTTTTGAAGGCTACTGTCGTGTGCCAGAGTGCGGACAATGTCATAGCAAACTCTTTTGGAGAGCCCGTGTCCACTGTCACAAAAACACCCCGCTCATAGAGCGGTTTCAGTAGTTCATGGCGTTTAAGAAATAACTCAGATGCAGACGAGCTAAAACTAATACCTGCTCGATGTTCAGAAATGGGCGACAGCAGCCATGGCCCTGCAACATTTAAAGCAATAAATTCAATTCCATCAAATTATTTAGTATTGTTTACTTTACTTCTAAATTCATGTTACAAATTTGCAAAATTAGCCCTGAAATTAGCAATTATTGCTTGCGGATGTTGACTGAAAAGCATGAGTCTAACGCACTCAATAATAACGAAATTTTAGGCGAAATGCTACAATTTAAAAAAAACCAATTTGTTCAAAGAATTTGCAGAATATAAAGCTCTTACCGTCTTTGAACACCATCAATTCTCGAAATTTGCCATATATTAGATTTTCAGCTAAATCCACCATCTCCTTAATTTCGCAGGTTTGTTGGAGTTCAAACGTTTCGTAGGATTTCTAAATTGTGGTTATTTGAAGAGAAACACCAAACCACCTAACCAGCGAATCGATGAACAGTATCTGAATATCGGAATGTTGCGGATTGTTGCTGAATCTTTCGACGCGGAGATCAGGCAGTGGAAAAGAAATCTTGATGAATGTGTGAGCATATGGCGCCGCTTTCACAACTTCCCACTTCTCCTTCACCACCTTCTCCAAATATTCATCAACAGCCTTCCTGAATAATTTAACTCGAGTTTGGGAAACAACCTTCTTGGCTTACTTCAGTTCTTCTTTGTCTACGTGTGCGTCGTGTTTTACGGCCGCCTTGTAAACAAATTCCAGAAGATCGGCCAGCAGATCAGTGGCGTCACTAAAGTCTCTCTTTCCGGAAATTCTTGGTTCTTTTAATTCTCCTGCGAAGAAACAGTCGGCCAGCTTATCTGTGATTTTGCTTGCGGGAGTTGGTGTGACTGCGCTTTCGGGCTGCTCAGAAGATTGGGCAGCTTTGTAAAGGCCCTATAATGGAATGCTCAATAATCATGTCTTTAAAAAAAGAAAACTTACTTCGCGGAAGTGAACTTCATTTTTTGAGATCACTCTGGCTGTGTAGCCCGTCTCCTCTAGAACGATGCTCACGACGACGCTCTTCTCCGTTTCTTGTGCTTCTGCGTCTTCAAACTTCAACTCTTGTTTGGCTCTCTCGCATATCTTGTCCGGTCCATCATGCATCAAAGCGTTGACCGGAATGAGCGAAATCCTGTCATCGCTGTGATCGTTCGCCACCTCGAGCTGCAGTGCAATAGAGGTTGTAAAGATAATTATCCCAAAAAATACCAAATGGAGGAGCAATGTGTCCGCCACTCTTGGTGTAGCCTTCTTCTCTTTCTTGATCCAGTAGGCGTCGGCAGTAGTTACGTGCCTTGATGCGATGTCCATCTTTGTGAACCTGGCCACTTTGTGATGCAACAGGTGTTCATTGCATGAAACTGAAAGGCCACTGTACGATTTGAGTTCAAGAAAAAAGAAAATGCAGCTGCCGTCATTTAGTGAGGTAAGTCCTAAAGGGACAGCCCAAAATGGTCTTCGATTTTTTGAAATTTCGTCCACCCCCACTAATTCGACCCTTGCGACCTCGATAATCAGAATTTTTGTAGGACAACCCAGTCGAGAGAAACGACGAAAATTCGTAATTCTCCGGTCGCAGTGGACAGTGGACGCGCGCAGCGCGCCGGACAAAGCGCGCTTTTTTGCCAAACGGCCACAAACAATCCTGTGTTTCATATTCTCATTCTAGACCAATTCGAGGTCGCGAGGAACGCTCATGTCATCAGAATCGCACGAAACGGCCGCAATTAGCCAGAGAACGGCCAACTATACAATCGGAGGTCGCAAGGGTCGAATTAGTGAGCGTAGACGAAATTTCAGTAAAAATCGGAGGCCATTTGAGGGCGATGTCACTGTCCCTTTAAGGAATGGGGCGTTTAACCAAACAAATTTGACTGAGCAAATAGTTGTTCAGAACTTACCGGCCGTGGTGGAGAGGATGATAACCGCGAGCAACACTCGGAGCATACCTGAAATAGTTAATTTACAGCAGGAAAGCGACTGTTTATAATAAGCAAAACCTAGTTGTGTGTGGGCGCTTTTTGTCCGCACGAGAGTCAACCGCCGGTCGTTCAGAAAACTCACCACAAAAGAGACGACATCACCGGGATTATGAGGATAAATCCCGGTGATGTCGCAACAACACAATAAAACCAGATTAAAACCGGCGTCGAACTCAGACACAACAGACAACCGCACTACCAATGAGCCACCGCACATATTTTGGATACGTTGAAATGAGAATTCATGTCAGGTGCCTCCTTTTGCGATGAAGCGGTTGTTTGTTGGAAGGAAAGTCAAGCAACGAATCAAAGTAATCGAAAATTCTCTGTTAAGCCGTACAGTACGAATATGAAAATAGTTTCGATGTGCTTGCAATTTGCGCGCGTTTGAGCATTCAGTTCAGTATTCAATATTCAAGATTAAAAGTAGGTCACAATTTCAGTAAAGTAGAGGCGCGCATCGCGCTCGCTGCAGCGTTTATAAGAAATTTTAAGTACACAATAACTCACATTTTACAACCGCTAAAAAGGGGGAAGGACGAGTGACGTTCGATCTCGGAGAACGCTAAAAATGAACACGTTGTACCTTACATCATGCTAACTAGCTAATTATCTACAAAACAACTGATGATTTTAAATACCTTGGGCTTTGGTGAAGGCACCGATGCTCTCGCACTGCTCTTCACCTTGGGGATGCGAACATTTGATGGCTCCGGCCGTGGGACGTTGTAGCCAATGGGCGGTAAAGCCTTCTTCACAGAGTTCTTCTCCCCTGCGGCGCACTTTGCGGGAGCTCTCTGGTTGCTGACCTTTCCTGCGGAAAGAAGGTCCGCCCGCGCCTTTTTGACTGTGGCAGCCTGGGAAAGCACAGTGGTCACCCTTCCGGCGGCTGCCTTGAGATGTGCGGAAGGCGTGGTTGCCCCGAGGGCAGCGTTTTCCACCAGAGTGGCCTCTGACGTTTTCCGAGTGGACTCGCGCTTTGAAGCTGCCGGAAGTTCATTGGCGGTAGAGACCGACCGAGGCTGCTTGGCGACCGGCTTCCCAACTGCAGGCGCTTCCTTCTCGAGAGCAATGGCCTCCAACTTCTTTGCCGCCCTTTCTGCCTGTCTTTTGGCAGCGTCGGCTGCGGCTGCGGCGATTGCTGCGGCCTTGCGGTCTATCTGCAAAAATGAAGGTAGCCTAATCTGAAGAGTTGCTGTTACCCGCTCAATCTCTGCTTCGTTTTCATTTATGAGCCGCGCTACGCGCTCATGTCCGGTTTCGGAAGTCGGTTCCCACTCAATGGTCGCCTTCGGGAAGGAGTTGATGGCGATTGACCATTGGTCATCGCCCGGAGGCGAAAAAACGTACTCGTACGTTTTGAAGGTCTCTGGGACCTTTGCCGCGCGCCCGAATGAGATAGGGTAACGGAGGTAACTGGCGCAGTTGCCCGTAACGGTTTTGACGACGTTGTAGCGTCGCGATTGCTGAAAAATGAGTTGTGAAGTTGTATTTCGAAATGAGGGTTCATACAGTCATCGGTGGCGGGGCATTCTTAGAAACTAGAAGAAGTTTCCATTCCTTTTCGTCCGGAATAAGGACAGGTGCTCGCAAAAGCGTGCGAGGTTGGCGAGACGCGCAGAGTTTTTGCATTGTAAAACCTAAAAGTAAAACCTAAAAAGAAATTAGATCGGATCAAAGTGGATAATGAAACCAGACGCACCGAGGACAGAGATATAGATCAACAAATAAATTAGATGACAGCGCATAACGCATTAGCTACATCGCATAAGAATGGCAGATAAATGTCAGATGTCTCATTTAGCAACGAAGCGATGGCTTGTCAATGGAAAATGAGCGCTCACGCCAGCTACGACTGCGCGCGCCTCCATCGCGCGCCTCATGTCATAGTGCGGGGATCTCCGCTGGATGGATCCTAATAAACATCCTTAAGTCTTATCTCTTTCTCGCTACACTTGTATAGAATTAAAAAAAGAGAAGCGATTCGAACCCCGCCCGCGCATTTGAGAACTAAACAAATTGGCGATGCACCATTTGCTCTCTGGCGACAGATAACAAGCGTTGCTTATAACACTTGCAGACAAGATGAAAACAGCGATGAATTTCTAATAGTTTAAAAGTAGCAACACTTTGGGGTTTTCATAGACTCATAAGTACCTATCACTGTGTCACATTTCATCCCGATCTGAGCTGATTGACCAAATGGGTGACCGAATGGCTAAAAAAACGCGAGGAACACTAATAAAACATTAGCAGATTATTAAAAAATAAAAAAAAACCGAAAATAAATGGAAACGTGGCAGTATTTGTGATCCACAGTTGATACACAGCACAAAAGCCCATTTTCCACAACATCATATGTCCACGAGTAAAATTTTTCCCGCACTATGAGCTACGACTGCGACTGCTCGCGCAGTAGCAGCTGTTGCGGGTGCTCCTCCTCACTCATGAGAGAGCATGCGCGCTCAGCGCTGGCAGACAACGATGTCATTCGGCGGAGATTTAGTTACATGGGTGCTGCTTGAGCAGAACAAAATTTGTTCAGTAATCGAAAATTTCATCCTTCAGCAAACACCCTATCACTGGCACGCGCACGCCGCGTACTCGCTCTTTCAGAACTGCGGCGGCGGCGACGTCAATCAAAGAGAGATGGTGGCACGAGAGCCATTTTTTGTCGGCGTCGACAATCGATTTCTCTTTGAGGCGTTTTATGTACCTTCTCAATCGATTCTCTCGTCTGCGGGCGTGTATCGCTCACATTGCAGTCGCGGCGAGGGGTTTTGCGAATTTGCGTTTTCCGTAGTTTCATTGCAATAGTGACTAACGAGATGAGGTGACTAATGAATCACAATTTACAGGCAAAGAAGGCAATTGTGGATCTTGGAAAATTGGGGCGTTAATCAAAGGTGTTGAAGCGATGAGGGGGTTTTCAATAAAATCCGAAGGGTTTAGGACTAGAGATTCCAAATCTTGAGCGAAACTATCTTCCATAGGCACAGAATTGTAGGCGTCATGGGAAAAAGAGGTTTTCTCACGGACGGTATGGCGAATTTGTCCATGTACAACAGCCAAATGACGTTTGAGATTGAAGCGCCTTGGAAAAGTTCGATTACAAATTTCGTAGTTAAACCGAGGCTTGACAGCCGCACAAGAGGAAGACATTGTGGTAAAATGAATGAGTGAAAGTTGTTTGAGGAAGGGAGATGCTCAAAAGGCGTATCCATGCTTCTGACTCATGTAGTTTGCAATAAAAACATCGTCGTGCTTTGTGTTTAGAAAATGTTTCAAAATGCTTCCAAAGGTCACACTTGAAGGTCACACGCCATACTCTCACAAAACAAAATAGCATAGCCACCGCAAACAATGCTTGTGGAATTTTGATGTCTAATTTTATTGTACTTGCAAATTTTAAATCTAGAAATAAACTGTTTGATACCCTTTACTTTCGGTAAACCGCCTAAAGAGTCAAACAAGTAGACAATGCCACGTTTAAAATAGACAGCACACCAGTGCTTGCCTGGCCCTTTGCTGCTATCCGTGTTAATAACCAGGCAAAACTCTTTTTGATCAAGCGTCTGAGGAATTTGATCCTCGCAAAATACGCCAACAAACAAGTCGGGAATAGACTTTTGAAGAATTTGAGTAATTACTAAGTCATTCATTTTATTAAGCGTTGATATCTTTGACAGTATTTCGCATATGATCAACATGCAGCAAACTTCGAAATTCTGAATATAAAATGCATGTGACATCAATTGGCAGTTTTTCTGCAAACTCGATGCGTAGACTCATAGTTCCACTATTTAGCACTTCAAAGCTGTCCTCATCAGTCGTCAGGGAGACTTCAAAGCAGTAAAGGCACCATCCGTTTTTGTACTGATCCATCGTAATTCCGTTACCCTTGCGTCGCCCTGCAAAATTTAAGAATTCCAGAAATTGCACATATGGTTGCACAAAGTGGTCTTTTTTGTAGTCCAAAAGATAGCGATTATGAGGAATTGTACGTCCACCAGTCTCGAGAGAAATGTGTCTAACATTAAAAATTCTGAAAGTTAAAGGGATCAGACGATACATCGCCATAATATCCCTTATTACTAACAAAACCCACGACCACTCAGTAGTAGTAGTGGAGGACTGTCGACCCAATCGATAATTATGCAATTGTCGATATTTCTAAAGTCGACAGAAAAGACGGGCGCCGGTGGGGATTCGAACCAAAGAGCCTAGTGGGCGGGCGCCGTGTAAGAGCCAGTCGGCCAGCGGCCTTGTTGGGTCATGATGCTTGAAGTGAGTATAAGTGGAAGTGGTCGAGCTGCGCGTCGACAAACGTCATGTCGACAATTGGAAGGTGATGCGTGCGTCACGTGTCGCGTCACGGCTTTCACAAAATTCAAACATCCGCTATTCGCGCCAAATTTTAAGTTGGAAATAGGCGTTGTGGGACACGTTGCCTCCAGCGCTAACATGTGAAACACATACCTTTGCCCCTAATTGCCCCTTAGATAGTCAAAAATTCAACTTATTAAGAAATTATGTTTTATCTTAGGCATAGGACGAAACAATATTGGGAGGAACAGTTTCAATGTAGCCATTGGAAAACACGGATGACTGCGACCACAAAAGGGCTGTCCAAATTTGTACTAATAACATTGTTGGCAGCATTCAAACGGAACAGAATATGGCAGCATCAAACGGAACAGATATTTCTAACGGAACAGATATTTGTTGGCAGCATCAAACGGAACAGATATTTCTCTGAATTTGGTCGTAAATTGATGGAATTGCGCAGAAAAAAACTTACTGAGGATCATCGAAGTCGCGAAATCATACGTGGTGCAGTCTATATCTTGCGAGTTAGCTTCCGAGCGTTTTTTAATCATCTTATCCCAAGGCTGAGGCTTTCCTTCCAAGTCACAAAAGTCCAGTTTTGGAGCGGTGTTTCGCAGTAGAAATGTGCTAGTAATTTCCGCCCAGAGCACGTCGTAAAGCGACCGGATTATCTTGGAATGGGCGTGCGACTTTGGGGGTTTACTTGAGGAAGACGGCTGGTCGTTGAAAGACGTGCACTTCAACTTTTTAGAAAAAAAGCACTGTTTAGAGATAGTCGCCTCGAACATGCTTCTTTGCCAGCCGTCCAGTCTGAAACACTATCTCTCTGCTATGCGGCCACCACTGGGTGAGGTGTTCGTGCAAGGTATATAGTGATCGTTTTCCGGACTCGCTCAAACTTCAGAAACTTATATCTTTGTTAGGAGTGCGCATGGGCCGACAATATTTCGGAGATTCATTAACAAGCGTATGGCCTACATGTATGCCAAATTTGGTCTCAATCGGAGGAGGACATGTCGGACGATCCCCTTGTAATCGAACTTCTAAACTTAAAGTAAAGCGTCTTGAGACCTAACATGCAAACAAAGGTTGCAAACAATCCTAGGTTAGAACTTCTTTTCTGAAATCTAAAGTTCATTCTCCTTTGTTCCCTTCCTTCCGTTCTTCCGCTAGTTCTCTGCTATACAGACGTCCAACAGACGTCTGGTCTACCGGCGGAAGCGATGATTCCAAATCCAATCTCAACGTCCTTCGGGCCACCGTGCAACTACATATATCCGGTTCATGAAGCTCCACAGATGGAAATTCAAGCCTACTCGACTCAAATGCTCCACTCCAAGTAAATCTTAGATGAAGTCTCCATTTGAACAACCGACGCGTCTGTATCTTCCTTAATCGTGAGGAACTTCCTCGCCTTTGCACAAGTGTTAGCATGCTGGGTCCTACAAGCCAACGGAAAGAGTTGCCTCCTGAACTCACGCTGTGCTTGCTTTAATGGTTTCCCGCGTCAGAGCGCAAATAAACTTTAGATTTCAGGAGACAAAAACGTTCGTTTCCGTCTCCGTATTTTTGACGGAGGTTGTTGCATACACCTCTGTCCGTCACAATCAACAAGCTTCTGAAATGATGCGGAAGACTTTGCAATCGGTTGCATTCGTTTCAGCGCCCTCACCTACCCATCGTGGCATATTTTCAGCCCATTCAGTTTTCACACTACAAAACTCAATTCCGTTCCCTACCATGTACTCTTTGGTGCTTTTTTTTGTAAAACATCACTTTTCTAGGCTCCCACCGCGAATATCAAAAATAAAACGGTCAACTTTTGTGCGTCTATCCTTTTTCTACAACATATCCAGAAACTACTCCAAAATCAAAAATTCGTTGACTAAAGATGTCTTTGGTATCCTCGTGTTCAAAACGGCCATTTTTTCACTCGATTTCCCTCCAAGACACAAAAGTTTCATACTTTTTCCAAAACTTTTTATATGTTCCGGTAGCTCTCAGGATGCGCTTTCCGCTTTTTTCCTCAAATCCCCAAAACATTTGACGGTTTGACTTAGAACAAACGCGGCTGCGCAAGCAAAGTGCGCTTTTTCAAACACAAGATACTACAGAAAGAGGGTTCTGTTAGCGTCTTCATTTTGGTTTAGACGGGAAGTTGTAAGTGGTTAGCAAAGGCTGACTTACTGTCATCGTTTTAACAACCTTCTTCAGGTCATCATTTGTTGCGTCACCTCCCATTATTCTGTTCAGTTGTTTCTTGATGTCATCATTCAGCTCCGTTGCTTGTAGTTTCTGTGCAAACGTGCTCCCTAAAATTGGTGAATTACAAACTTTGAACAAGTTCTAAGGCTTACAAAGGAAGCCGAAAAACTTGTCGAGGAGCATATTTGGACATTTGAAGAGGTAGTAATAGCGCAGGGCCATCCTAAAATGAACTGGTACACTGTTTTGTTCAAAATAAACAAGTTTGTACCTGCGAAATTCCATCGTATTTGCAACTATAGCCAATTTTTGCCATATCTCGAATCATTGGACCGCTCAGTTTAGTTCTTTTTTCTTGAAACTGTTGTAGGATGTGGAGCACCTGCTCTTTGTTAAAGTTTTTTGGTTTGTACAACTTAATATCAGTGCCGGATGCGGCGATCCTAACATTATAAAAATTTGTGAATTTCTCCACAATTCGTGTCTTGTCTTTGGCTACAAAAATTCCCTTAAACGACACGACCTGTGAGCTATCGTACAAGAGTCTCTTCTTACCACAAAGAAAGCTTGGCACGGGTTTTGGCCTTGTCCGTATATTTTGTTTCGTTCGCCACACAGCAATAGAGAGACTCTGTACCCCCCATTGCTGACCATCTCAATGAAGGCGCGCGCCTGGTAATCTTCCCAAGCGGAAGTCCCACGGGGGAAACAACTGGCTTCGTTACCGTAACAGAAATTGAATCTTTTGGTGAGAGATTTCTGAAATCTCATTGCGTTGCTTTTTCAAAGGAAAGACCAAACCAACTTCAAATGCTGGAGTTGACTCGTTGTGGGTGTGGCAGACTCAATGCTGCAGAAAACTTCTGTCAAGAAGGTCCTCTCGTCCGGCATAGATATCGGCTCACGGACGTTAAGAGAGCGCGCGCGAATCCGCAACGGCAGGTAGTTTTTCGGTGTTATCTAAACGATTCGGTTGCTTGCTTCACGTACGATCATCCACTCACCATCTCGTTTCGCAACCATTTTAGTGCATTTTCATTGCATGGCTTCGCTGACTTCAGCTCTTTGTAGCAATTATAAAATACAATTCGTTTGATGAGAAATTGACTAAAATCCATACTAAATACTGTGAGGTTGGCACCATGTCCTTTTCCGGCTGGTCTTACAACGGACACCCACAAAATGACTTTGCCTTACGTGCACGTTTGTTGAAATTGCGCAAGACAGCACGTTATCGTGGCTGATCCAATCTGGAAAAGGGCTCGCTTGAGACGGTTTGACGTCAAATCATTTGCATTCTTTCACTTGAATCGTTTTGCCTCTTTGTTTCTTTCGTGTAATTTTGCGCGACCGCGAACATATAGTCAGGAAATTTACACTGCAGGTCAAATGGATGACAAGGCGACTATTGAAATCGAGCTCGAGGGTGAAACGGATACTTGGGCTGAATTTACTTCTGGCAAGGTGAAGGCTTGCGATTTCGAACTGTAAATTACTCACTTTGCCAATCGGCAAAATCAATCTGTATTTAGGTTTGTGAATGGAAGATACAGCCATCAGCCAGGGTTCGCTATTGAAAACGTTGTAGTCCATTGCACTCCCGTCAACGGAAAGGAAACGTCAACTTGGTTTTGTGAAGTGAACGGAAAATTTGTGGCGTTTGCGCATGACATGGAAGGTGGTGAAGTGACTTATTCAAAAAATGTGAGTTTGATTTGTCGACGATATGCGAAATTCTCTTCTTTAGTGGTCGGAGTGTTTTGATCCCCAGGTGGCCGGAAGCGGTCCAATCAGTTTTAACTTTGGCAAACAATTTGCAAATGAGATGAACTTTCTTCATGGAAACGGCGGCAAAATGGAGCTGCGATTGAACATCACCAAGTAAGTCCTCCCTTCGTATTATTGGTGCTATTCAGTAAATTTGCTCAAGGTACAGTCTTGTTGATTATGGTCGTCCTTACAACTTAATGGTGAAAGGTCCAGACGATTCAGCGCAGGTTGTTGTCGACGGGAAGGTATTGTTCCTTTCAAAGGGGGTTTGTTCTCACTCCGACTTTAAATACTTGAATTCCGAAGTTCCAGCTTCTGGGTGCCGCTTCTCCCTACTTCAAGGCTCTCTTCACAAATGATTCAGAGGAAAAACGTCTAGGAAAGTTTGAATTGAAAGAAATCAAGTTGGAGGAGTTTATGCGTTACGTTCGGATCATCTACGGTGTGGATGTCGAGATCAACAGTGAGTTTCCAACAAGTTGGCTCTTTTTTACTTGCTTACCTTCAGAGACGTCTCTGAAGTATTTGCTTCGCCTTCAGGATGTATACGCCTGCGAAGTCGTCCGTGCGAAGTGTCACGAGTTCCTCGTTGCAGCAACGCTCACAGAAACTGAGAAATTGCAGATCGGTGATCGTTTCCACTTCCAGGACGTGATCGACACGGCAGTGGAAGGAATTGACAGCCGCGCATTGAAACGACTGATTGAAGAGGCGGATTTGACGCAATTCTCGCATGGAACCGTTTGCCTCATGTTGAAGAAACGAAACAAATTGTGTGATGATGAGAGTAAGGAACCCACCGCGAAGCTGAAGGGGATCTACCGCTTGTTTCCCCGCTTGCATCGAAAATAATCAGCTACTATTATTGTTATTGACCTTTTAAACTTTTTTGTTGTTAGTTTCGTAATCAAGCGCGACGGTGCGCCGTCCACCGTATTCATTTCTGGCCATGCCACCGACTCCACCGCACATGACCTTCGAAATTCAGGGGAGCAGGATTAATAGGAAGAGAAAAGGAGTAATAGAAAGAAACTTGAGATTTCTTCGTACGATTTGAATGAAGGATCGTTACAATTGATCAATATATAAGAATTTGAGGATTTATATAGATCAATAACTGAACAAGAAAGATCGTTTACAAAGCCAACGATCGGAGAATGAAGGCTTCTTTTCCAACCAAGATCGAAGATTTACTGAAGGTTTTAAATTTATCGGTACGCGACAAGTCGCCGCGCCAACTCGCCGCCGACCAACTCGCCGCCGCCAATTCGCCGGCAGGCCAACTCGCCGCCGGTTAATTCGCCGCCGGCTAACTCGCCGCCGCCAAGTCGCCGCCGAATTTTGATATCCCAGATTTACAATACAATTCTAAAGATAAAGTATTATCTCTCTGAGCTTGACAAGACTTTGGCGCAACGACTTTTTTTGCGGTAAAGTTGCGATTACAATCAAATTTTCTTCTCTCACGAACTCTCAAGAGTTCGTTGATTATGTGATGAAAAAACCCGAGAGAAAAAACCCGCCTGGTGACTTTTGTGAGTTTGCGCTCGCTCCGCTCGCGCAAATTCACCAGGCAAACCCTGCGGCAGCTCCTAGCCTGAGCCTAAGGCAGCTACAGTACGTTAGCTTAGAACGGAGCCAAAGATCTCCTTACGGAGCCCGCTAATCAAGTAAAATTCCGCGGCGACTTAACCGGCGGCGAGTTGTCCTGGCGGCGAGTCGGCGGCGGCGATTCGGCGGCGGCGATTCGACGGCGATTCGGCGGCGGCGACAAACACGAGAATTGATCAATTCACAGAAATCAGATCACCTGAATCTTGATCACACGTTGTTATGCTTCTCGCCTTACTTCCACATCCTCAATTAAGTCGTTACAATGCTCAGACCATTTAAGGAGTTTTCATTAGTTTTCATCAGTTGTCCTAAACGAATTCTTGGGAGCCGCTTTCTGCTTGATGGTCGCGTTTTGCCACGTTCCAGCAACAATTCCAGTTTTCTCTCCAAATGAAGACAATTGCGGGGAACATTCGATCGGTTGCCTCGGACCAGAGAGACCAACAAACGCGAATGGAACGAACGTGTGAACTTTCCGGCGCGGCAATAAACATCACACATTCGACCGGCTGTCGAGTGATGATTTCTCTCTGCTTGTTGACATCCTTGTTTGGGGAGGAATCGACGATCAATCGACGCTTTACGGACAGCGAGCCTCTTTCTGATAAATCGAACAACGTAGAAATGAATGTAGCCGAGGTCTACTTTTAACCGTTTCTCAGGTTCGATGGCTGGTCGGAAATGCATTGACTTAAAGTTAGAGTTGCACTGTATGTTTTCCATCGTAATCGTCACATTCTCTCCGATTTGCGCATTTCAGACCTTCCAGCTTTGTCGCACCACCAGGATCAGCTCAACTGAAAATGTTGAGTTCGAGTGATTGAGTGACTGTTGTAGCAGGCCCTAAGTTTCAGTCCTCGACATTCCAAGCACCCGGTGATGAGTTACCAGGAAACACATAATTAGAGCGACATATAGTCTATTTCTCGCCTAGCTGTGTACGGTTTCTTGTATGTTTCTGACGTTTACATCATGTTTGCCGAATTGACCATAAACTGCACCCTGCAATCCCGAATCCGCAGATTCAGACGATTCTGCCACAATAGTTTCGGTCTTGCCGCGACGAACGTTGGGCCACCTACAGTACCCGTGCACAGCTAGGCGAGAATAGACTATAACAATAAGGAAAGCGAGGCGTCCTCAATGAATGCGATGCCAATTCTCAACGAAACATCGCTTTAATCTCATTTAAACAGCCAAACGCTACCCAAAACCAGATCGAAGCTCGGCTTGCTCCTTGCTTCGTCCTCGTACATCAGTCGACTCGTCTACGAGGATCTTCTGCAAAACAACGCAAGTTAATCTACCGTAATCTCGTTCTATTCTCTAGTTTCAGCTTTTAAACAAAATGCACCCAAGTGGTAAACGTCTTCAACTGCCGATAGAATTGAAGAATTGAATTGAATTAACAACGTACTCGAAGACTTTCTTGATTTGATGGAAGAACGTCCTCCGAAACTATGCATTGGATTGGAAGATACAGCGCAGCCCTCGAGGAGAGAAGAAGATTCTTCCCAAAACTGAATCGAAGCTCGGCTTGCTCCTTGCTTCGTCCTCGTACATCAGTCGACTCGTCTACGAGGATCTTCTGCAAAATAACGCAAGTTAATCTACCGTAATCTCGTTCTATTCTCTATTTTCAGCTTTTAAACAACTTACAACGTCGTCAAAAAGAATAATGGGAGGTAGCGACTCAAGGGGAAACCTGTACAAAATTGTTAAAGCGATGGTCAGTAGGTCAGCTTTTGCTAACCACTTACAACTTCCCTTCTAAACCAAAATGAATACGCTGTCATCTGTCATCTGTCACAGAATCATCTTTCTCTAGTGTCTTGTGTTTGAAAAAGCGCATTATGGGTGTATCTATGAACGCTAATTTTTCAGATTAACTCAAACTCTGGTGATTGAGCCACAATCGCCTGTCAAAGGACCTCAAAGGACTTTTTTAACTTAACTGTTTCTTATTTTACGAAATAAATTATTTTCGTTATTCGAAAACGTCGTATACCCCAACCTGAGCAATCGGAAAAGAATGAATCTGTGACGCTTGCCAAGCTGAAGGGTTTGCAGTTGGCAAATAGGATTTAACAGTGGACTGGATTGAAAACATGCCAAGAGCCTTTTGAATGAGGCTCTGGAACCACTCTGACTTGGAGACAAAGAAAGCGATTACGAAGACCTCGATAAAGCCACAGAAATCAACCACGTGACCGAACCCAAAAGACAACGTAATTATGAACCCCGAACATACGGAATTGACGGCGTGAGGTTTGAACAAAGTTCATTTAATTGTTCTTGTGTTCCTATCGTAATGTAAGAATGAAATACTGGGTTGGAAACCTGTTTCACATTGACGCCGACGATAGTCTCGTTCCTGGCAGAGACGTGTTTGGTGTGTCATCGTCACGCTCATCCCCACCTCTTGTAGTCGCCATCATCGCTGAACCAGCCTTCTGGCTTGACATTGGCAGCCACAATCGCCTGTCAAAGGACCTTTTGTAACCGCGAAAGAAACAATCAATTCAATGCGATTTAATTTCACATTTTATCTTTGTTGAATTCAGTTCACAGCTGCTTGCGATGCACCGCGCTCTGTGCTTGTTGAATCGCTTATCGTGCGTTCGTAGCGTTCGTTCGTATTATCGTAGAAAGGGTGACCGGGAAGGAAAACTAAAAAAACCGCTTGATTTTTTGCGGAAATCCGGCGGCGCGATGCGCGGATTGGCCTTCTTCCTCCAGTCGGGACAGTGGCTGCATCAACAAAAGTGTAGACGACACCATCTACAGTTCGGAGATCAAGGAAACTTTTAATAAACTTTCGATTCAGTTGAATTCAGTTCCTACACCCAAAAATACTAAAATTCTACTGGCCCAAAAGTGGATATTTTTTGCCAGACACTGAGCAAGTGCAGGTCTTTGCAGTGATGCCGACTCGCAAAAAAAGCAGCGAGCGAGTCGACTTCAAAACTTTCTTCAAAATTCAAATTTAAATAGTTCGACTGTTCTGCGCAAAACCTCGTGCACTCGGTTTAATTAAGCTAACCGAAACGTTCGGGGAAATACAGGGAGGAGTTAAACGAGTTAAACGGTTTTGTGAGTAGGGGATTGTGATTTGTGAATAGGTTCCAAACAGCTTACACGTCCTTGACGACGCTCAGAATCATTCGACAGAACACTGTGGTTCAGTCGCCCAAGTTTGAGTTAATCTGAAAGAATAGCACCCGAGTAGCTTCAACCATAACGAACAGCACGCCGAGAACCCCAACATTGAGGCCGCGCGCGCTCGCGGTGTTTCTCATCGATCTCTTTTTGCGCTCGACGGAGGGCGATCAATACTCGGTCAAGGTCACTTTTTTTAAGATTCATAAAAAATATGGAAACATAGGGCAGTGAAGCACAGGTCGATTGATCGTCGGGTTCTCTCTCAAACCAAGAACACTTTAGCGAAAAAAGCAGAAAGAAAAAGTCTTAGAATTTCGTCAGTTGTCTCCTCAACGCAAGTGCCGATCGATTGGGTGATGTTTGCGGTCGCAGCTGGAGAGTTCCCACGTTTGCTGTCGTTTTCTGTGTTTTTACGCTCTCTGGTTCAGTGAATATTGTGTTCTCAGTATTGCTATGTTCTCAACAAACGTGTTCTCAATTCTCTGCTCGATTGAGTCGAATTGTGGCGTTGCAGTGGCGATCTCATCGAGTTCACGCGGTTTTTACGTGCGTGTTACGCGACAGAGGACGATCAATGCTTGGAGAACTCTGAACGAACCCAAAAATGCATTTCGGTATCGATTTCAAGCGTTTCCTTTGCGTTAACCGTCAATAATCGTTAAAAACGAAGTTTTTAACGATTCCTAGTTCAGAGTTTTTACTTTGATTCGAGAAACATGGCCAAAGATGAGCGTCGTTTGATTGTTAGACCCTTTCCAGCGGTTTAGTAGCAAAAATGCAGAAAAAAATAATTGAATTTCATCAGTTATCCCATCTGAGCAACCGCCGACCGAATACGAGATGTTTACGGTTGCTGCTGGAAAGTTCACACGTTCACACAGTTCACACGACGGACACGGAAGGACACGGAGCGGTCGCCGTTTCAGCAACTTCGGGATGATAACATAAACTGTGTCAAGATGGTACGAGAGCGGCATCAACATCCTCCTTCTCGTCAATTTCAACTTTTGGCAATCGCCTGCATCGCCGTCTTCGTAATCGCTTTCTTTGTCTCCAAGTCAGAGTGGTTCAGAGAGTCAGAGTTTATTTCGTAAAATAAGAAACAGTTAAGTTAAAAAAGTTAAGAGAATAGAACGAGATTACGGTAGATTAACTTGCGTTATTTTGCAGAAGATCCTCGTAGACGAGTCGACTGATGTACGAGGACGAAGCAAGGAGCAAGCCGAGCTTCGATTCAGTTTTGGGAAGAATCTTCTTCTCTCCTCGAGGGCTGCGCTGTATCTTCCAATCCAATGCATAGTTTCGGAGGACGTTCTTCCATCAAATCAAGAAAGTCTTCGAGTACGTTGTTAATTCAATTCAATTCTTCAATTCTATCGGCAGTTGAAGACGTTTACCACTTGGGTGCATTTTGTTTAAAAGCTGAAAATAGAGAATAGAACGAGATTACGGTAGATTAACTTGCGTTGTTTTGCAGAAGATCCTCGTAGACGAGTCGACTGATGTACGAGGACGAAGCAAGGAGCAAGCCGAGCTTCGATCTGGTTTTGGGTAGCGTTTGGCTGTTTAAATGAGATTAAAGCGATGTTTCGTTGAGAATTGGCATCGCATTCATTGAGGACGCCTCGCTTTCCTTATTGTTATAGTCTATTTCTCGCCTAGCTGTGCACGGGTACTGTAGGTGGCCCAACGTTCGTCGCGGCAAGACCGAAACTATTGTGGCAGAATCGTCTGAATCTGCGGATTTCGGGATTGCAGGGTGCAGTTTATGGTCAATTCGGCAAACATGATGTAAACGTCAGAAACATACAAGAAACCCGTACACAGCTAGGCGAGAAATAGACTATATGTCGCTCTAATTATGTGTTTCCTGGTAACTCATCACCGGGTGCTTGGGAATGTCGAGGACTGAACTTAGGGCCTGCTACAACAGTCACTCAATCACTCGAACTCAACATTTTTCAGTTGAGCTGATCCTGGTGGTGCGACAAAGCTGGAAGGTCTGAAATGCGCAAATCGGAGAGAATGTGACGATTACGATGGAAAACATACAGTGCAACTCTAACTTTAAGTCAATGCATTTTCCGACCAGCATCGAACCTGAGAAACGGTTAAAAGTAGACCTCGGCTACATTTCATTTCTACGTTGTTCGATTTATCAGAAAGAGGCTCGCTGTCCGTAAAGCGTCGATTGATCGTCGATTCCTCCCCAAACAAGGATGTCAACAAGCAGAGAGAAATCATCACTCGACAGCCGGTCGAATGTGTGATGTTTATTGCCGCGCCGGAAAGTTCACACGTTCGTTCCATTCGCGTTTGTTGGTCTCTCTGGTCCGAGGCAACCGATCGAATGTTCCCGCAATTGTCTTCATTTGGAGAGAAAACCTGGAATTGTTGCTGGAACGTGGCAAAACGCGACCATCAAGCAGAAAGCGGCTCCCAAGAATTCGTTTAGGACAACTGATGAAAACTAATGAAAACTCCTTAAATGGTCTGAGCATTGTAACGACTTAATTGAGGATGTGGAAGTAAGGCGAGAAAGCATAACAACGTGTGATCAAAGAATTCAGGTGATCTGATTTCTGTGAATTGATCAATTCTCGTGTTTGACGATTCCAGTTTTCTCTCCGATATCCTTCGCTTCGGCGCCGATCTTGTGGGCCGCATCTGCAAGCGCAATCATCTCTCACCTCCCACAAGCAACATTCTCCACCCACTCTTCCCGAATCCTTCCACTTTGTGCTCGGCGTTCTTCGCAAATCCGGCGACTTTCTCTCCCGCAACCTTCGTTCTGTTCACGACCTCGTGGGTGATGTTCCCGATCTTCTCTCCCGCCTTGTGCCAAAAGTTTCCGCCGCCCTCTTCCGCATGAAAATTCAGATCAAATCGCAAATTTCACGTTTAGATTACCTGAACGAGGACGAGAACGACGACGACAGCGAGAAGCACGTGCGCGGCGAACATTTCCGACCGAAATGAGGATCCGCGCGATTACGCGGCGCTGTTATAGTCGAGATGGTAATGGGAAACGTGTTTTCGAGAATAACGATGCGCGTTGGGTTCGTTTATTGTGGCAAATAATTGACGCAAACGAGCGTATTTCAGTTTACAATCTTGTCGACGCCTTCGTTCACGCCGTTGACCACGTTGTTCGCCGCATCGTGCACTCCGCCGACGAATTTGCCGCCCGCATCGTGACGCTCTCGCCGCGTTGCTCCCAGCGCTCTGGACGTCCTTCGCGGCGCCTTCTGCCCACTCGCCGGCGCTTCTGCCCGCGCTCTGCACTTCTCCGATCGCTTTGCTTCCCGCTTCCTTTGCGTCCTTCGCTGCGCCTTCCGCCCAGGTCGCCGCGTCCTTTCCGGCGCCTTGCACGCCTTCAACGGCGCCTTTCGCGAGATTCGACGCGTGCGCGCCGGCTTTCTCCGCTGCGTTGCCGATGTCGCTCGCGGCGCCTGGAATGCGATGAAAATGAAAATTCCACGGGCGGAGTCAACTCACCTTGGCCCCATTTGACAGCGCCGTCTCCGGCGTTCTTCAGTCCGTCGGCGGCGTTGTTCGCAAATTCGGAGATCGAGGCGCCCGCGTTCTTCGCCGCGTTCCGGCGTCGTCGGCCACTGCGAAACGTGACTCCCGGCATCGCGAAGTCCACCAGAGACCGAGTCGGCGGCGTTGCCGGCCTGAATCTTCACATCATCCCAGAATCCGGCTTTCGCCGAGGCGACAAAAACGAGAAGAGCGGCGGCGACGTTTCCGGTAACCATAGCCAGACTGACTGCACTGTGTGCGTGATTTGCGCGCGTAATATAACGCACCCGCCTAAACAGCCTTCGAGAACTCGTTTCGGCGAGGGAAATTATCTCCTGAATCACCAAAGCACCGAGGTCGTTCGAGGGAAATCCGAGTACGCGCGCCGGAACGGAAACATCCATCGAAAACACGAGTAAATCAGTTTTATGTAACGCTACCGTATGACACATCAAATAGATCTCGAAATACAAATTCGCGTCGATTATTAGCGGCCGAATCCAGAGAAAACGTCTTTCACTTTCCCGGCGCCTTGTCCGAAGTAATCGCCGACGGCTTCTGCCGCATCGCTCGCTCCTTCCGCTACAGTATTCGCTGCGTTCGTCGCGCCTTCGCTGACTGAATGAGCTGCTTCGCCAGCGGCGTCCCAACCGGCGTTCCCCGCTGAACTGGCGGATCTGTTTGCAGATTCAACGAGGTTTTTGGCGCTTTCGCTGAATGCACCGAACATATCCCCCGCCGCGTTCCATCCCGCTTTCGCGCCTTCAGCAGTCGTGTCCGCTGCCCCGCCAGCGGCTTCTCCAGCTCTGTGCCACCCAGAATCGGCTCTGTCAGCGACGTAATCAGCCGCCTCTCCTGCGGCGCCCCACCCGGATTTCGCGGCATCTCCGATGGCGCCTGCAGCTCCACTCGCGGTCTCTCCGACCTCTCCGGCGGCATTCTGCGCTCTTTCTCCAACGTCGTGAGCAGCATCTCCAGCGGCATTCCATCCCACACGAGCTTCATCGGCTACAGTATCCGCTGCGTTCTTCGCTTCATCGCTGACTGAATGCGCGGCATTCCCTGCTTGAGCTGGCGGCATCGCTTGCAGATCCAGCGAGGTTTCTGGCGCCTTCGCCGATCGCACCGAACATATCTCCGGCCGCGTCCCAACCAGATTTCGCGCCATCGGCTACGGTGCTTCCCACGGACTGGCGGCATCTTCAACGGCTCCTGCGGCGTTCTTCGCGCTTTCGCCAACGCTTTCAGCGGCATCACCAGCCGCATCCCATCCCACACGGGCTCCATCGGCCGCACCACCAGCAGCATCGCTTGCGAAGTCAACGACTGCGCCAGAAGCGCTTTCTGCGCTCTCTCCGAGGGAATGCGCCGCGTCACCAGCTGCATCCCAACCTGCCTTGGCGCCTTCAGTTACCGTATGCCCGAGAGAATGGACAACGTCGCCTGCGGATTGAGCGACTTCACTTGCGGCGCCTTCCACAACGGCCGCGGCTCCAACAGCGCCTTCTCCAACCGCCAACGCGGCGTCGCCAGCGGCATTCAAACCGGATTTCACTCCTCCAACCACAGCATCAGATACTTTCTCGGCCGCTCCGCTCGCAGCGTCACCGACGACGTCCCACTCTGCCTCGGCTTCGGTCGCAATGTCGTTGGCGGCTTCGGCGACCTTGTTCAACCCGATTCAGCAGCGCTCGCTGCGCCACTTGCCAGATCTCCAACGGTTTGACCAGCGGAGG
>MQUG01001077.1:0-13963 GCA_007213375.1 Steinernema feltiae | reverse complement strand
TTGATTCTTGAACATCACCTTCATTGCCATGACGAATTGCGATCTTCGGTCTCGACAGAGAAAGACGGTTCCGAACTTGCCTTGTCCGATCGTACGACCGACTTCAAAGTCGTCTAAAACGTTCATCTTCCTGTATTTCTTCCTGCAAGCAACGCAAATCAGTTTCAAAGCCAAAACTATGATCCTCCTACTCTTGGTCTCCCATTGCGAGCTTGTTCACATCCGCCGACAAGACGTCGATCCCGCTTCTCATCGTTTATTTCCGTCATGATAGGAGAGTGTGACTCTGCAACGAGAGAAGATCAGCATGAGGAAAGAACGAAGCAGAGAGACAACAATGCGCACGCGAACAAATAAAAAAGCTAGATTAATTTAAAAACGGAAACTATCAAGTAGAAAAACAGTTTTTCAAAAATCTAAAAAAATTCGCCGTTATCGGTTCGAAAAACGAGCAATATTGCAAACAAAAGCGACACGGTCGACGATCGCCTCGCACACATCGCCACACAGGGTACAACGTTCAACGGCAGATTCGAAAACTCGAAAACAAATCACGCAAACAATTTCCTGAAATCCTAAAATTTCGAAAGCAATTCGTTGGGGAGTCGCACTATTGTTCGGATTCTTCTCATCAGATTGCGCGCGACGCTCGTGCAAAACACGTGACAAACGACAAACGATACCGAATGCAAAGGTTGTCGCTGGTGCACACGACCGAGCGTTCGTATTTCCTCATGGTGTGCACTTTGCGAGTGTAAGCGGCGCAGAGGGTGCGCTATCGAGAATACCAGAAGCCGCCGTTCGTTGTCCTCGCGCTCGTCTATTACGCACTGCCGGCTAATTTTCGCTCATTTTCAGACGTTACGTGCCACGTGTCACGTCTGCGCCAGTTGCAGCTGCAACGTGCAGATATGTCTGGAAATGCGCATAAAAGCGGCGAATCCGACCGATCGGCGTCAGTCGATTGTCAAACTCGACGATGATCGGTTCGACTCTTCTTCTGACGTTCGTCGTGAGCCTCCAGCTCATCGCCTCCTTCCCGATGTCCGTAAGTTGCTGCTCCTCTCTTTCCGCTCCACTACTCCGTTCTTTTCAGGGATGCTCCCGATGTGCGACGTGCAGTTGTTCCGCGACTCGGTGATCGTCGTGATGTACAGATACGGCGTCCAGTGGGAAGATGGAAATCAGTCGTCATTGATGAGCTCAACCGCAAATTTGACGACGATTCGGAACTGCAGCGTTCGTCTGACCATGAGCAGGAAATCTATGCGGAAGTATTTGTATGGATATCGATTGTTCACTGAAGTTCGATGGAGCGAGCTGTTCTACCTGAAGGACTACACACATCTGATGATGTGGGGAATGACGCAGCTACACCCGCTTACGCCACCAAAGAGACTTTTGTAGCATATAAAGTCATTCATTCGAAACTATAGCTGATAAAGGTAAGCTTGACGTTCATTCATTGCGGTGTATTAATTGCTTTTAGTGGATACGAAGCAAACGTGCTGCTCATGGTAGCACATTCCCTTTGCTAGAATTTGATCAAAGAATTGGATCCGGTTCGCTTGACCCAGCAGTTCGAGTTTCCCTGTATGTCAAGAGAGAACCGTTTACTTTATCCCGGGCGAATCGAAATTGATCTTCGATGACGAGGAGTTGAAATTTAGCCAAGAAAAAGCTGAAAACAAATTATATTGGCTGATGAGATAAAAGGTTTTTTTCTGACCCCAACAAACCGCTAACGTTCGGATGCCCTAAGGTAAGTGTGGAGGGGTGGGCGGTTTGTGCAATTTCTTTGCTTTCAGCCGAAACATGGTCCATTCGAGAAAGTGGCAGACTTTAACAACCGATTGGCGGGAAAGTACAGTCAAGGTCTCTACTTCGAAGAGGATCGGCTGAAGGACGACGAGGACGAGAAGTTCTTTTTGAATCAACTGGAAAGCGGCAACTTTAAGCTTCATGCGGAAGTGGCAAATGAGTACGCGCTTTGGTATTGCTTGTTTTTTAATATCCCGTCACTTCAGCGGAACTGACGATTTTTACTACCATGTTTTGACTCTGCTCGATTCGGTGGACTTTCTGAGAGAAGTCGAAGGCGGAAAGTGCGTCATTCGGAAGTATAAGAAGGTTGACAAGCAAGATGCTGTTGAATACCCGCGAATGCTCATTATTCCGAAATATGGTTGGATTGGAGTGTTGGTGATTAGTTTATGTTTTTAACTGAAATTCTCGTTTTTAGGCAATTTTTTACTACCACCACCACAAGTACAACCACAACGACTACTACGACAACCACCACAACAACGACCACCACTACGTCTACCACGACAACCACCACAACAACGACCACCACGACTACCACGACTACTACGCCTACCACTACCACTACTACAACGTCGACGACTGCAGCGCCTACCACCACTGAAACGTCCACTCTTCCTTCTACAACCCAAGAAGCTTCACCTGCAGATGGAACGCTCGCTACCGAGGAGACGACTGTGGATGGCACCATTGAACCGAAGCTGGCAAAGGAAAGCGACGATTCTACGGATAGTACGAAAATGACATCGGAACGAGCAAGTAAGTTTTCCATTCTTCTAACGATGCCAACTGAAATGTTGCAGATAAAAGCTTCTTCCTGTTCGCCGGGTGCCTCGTCTTCTCAGTCTTTGGAGAAGCTCTTTCTGGTGTTATGCTGCGCCTCACACAACGCGTCATTCTCATCAGTGGCAACAAGAAGTAGACGAAGGCTGTAATAGACGAGAAGCCTACCGATTCATTCACGGGTTAATGTCTATCTGGTTTCGTTATAAATGTTCTTTCTTTCTCTGTTGTATTGAAGCTCGCATCGATTTGTCTTTTTTGCCATCGACCAGCATCAGACCGAAAACTTTTTTTCACATTTTTGCAAAATTCAACTGTACAAATTGTTGTGCAATGTCGTTGCATGTCAATGGAAAATTGTTCAAATTTCCCAAGATATTCTGAATTTAACCATATTCGCCGCATTTCATCGCAAGTCAAAACGCATTTTTCGTTGTGTTTTTTTTACTTTTTTGAAGCGGAAATTGCAACTACATGTCGGACCAGATTCAATTTTGTTATTAATACGCACAAGCTGCACAAGTTTTCATGTTTTTTTACCTGCTTGATAACTCGCTGGAGCTGGAGATCGTGGCTCGGCTCGATAAGTAATTGATGTTATCAAGCCGGTGCGATTTTCGAAATACGAGCGTTTTCATTCATTTTTTACTCAGCTATTATGGTGGAAATCTGAGTCATCTTCCGAAGAGGCAAAAAGCAATGCGATAATCCCGTAGTGTGCAGTTTGCGAGTGAAAGCGGCGCAGCGCGCTGTCGAGAATACCAGAAGCCGCCGTTCGTCCTCCTCGCGCTCGTCTATTCGCTGCCCGCCAACCACCGCGTCTAATTTTCGCTCATTTTCAGTCGTTACGTGCCACGTGTCACGTCTACCTTGCAGCCTGCAACGTGCCGAACACGTCTCGAAATGCGCATAAAAGCGGCGAATCCGACCGATCGGCTTCACTCGATTGTCAAACTTTGCGACGATGGTTGGTACCGCATATCTTCTGATCTTCGTCATCATCGTCCACTTCGCCACCGCGGCCGCTGACGTCCGTAAGTTGCTGCTCCTCTCATTCCGCTCCACAACTCCGTTCTTTTCAGGAAAGCTCCCGATGTGCGACGTGGCAATGTTCCGGGACTCCAAAATCATCGTGATGAACCGGTACGGCATGCTGTGGGCCGATGGAAATCAATCGTCGATTGAGGAGCTCAACCGCAAATTTGAAAGGCCGGAATCGCTTGCGTATCTGGAAAATGAAGATAAATATGAGTTTATATTCGATGGCGCGAAGATCTTCTACACGACCGGCTACTGGCAAGTGCTTCTTTGGGGCTTTATACCCCAAGTGCATAGTTTAAATATGATATTGATCGATTATAATCGTACATCTTCGAAATTCACTAATCCAAAATTTCCGTTATATAGTGAATCAATTTGGAAACCGAAGTAAGTTGAATTTTGTACTCATTGTGGCGTCATATTTGCATTTAGCGGACACGTTAGAAGCACTAGGCGTCTAAGAGCATTCTTTAATGTGAGTTACTTTCGGAACGAACATCACACAAAGCCAGACTATCAAACGTTGGTGAGGAGGAAAAGCTTGAATATGGATTACCCCTTTTGCGACGAGAGAAGCGTTCAGTTTATTACGAGCGAAATGAAATTGATTGTCGACAACGCGGAGATGAATTTTGACTTGAAGCAGCGGCTAATTACCACGGCTAAGACGCTTCCGTTTCAATCGAAATGTCCCGATGTAAGTGTCCCAACCCAGGATCGTGCAATTGCTTTGTTTTTTTTAGCCGGACCCTGGTCCGGTAGAGAAGGTGCCAGACTTTAACAATCGATTGCCGGATTTTCAACTCCTCTACTTTGAAGAGGATCGGCTGAAGGACGAACAGGAGGGCAATTTCTTTTTGAATCAACTGGAAAGCGGCAACTTTAAGCTTCATGTGGAAGTGGCGAATGAGTATGTTCTTTGGCATTGATTGTTCTTTACTTTCTCGTAATTTCAGTGGAACTGGCGACTTTTACTATCATGTTCTGACTCTACTCAATTCGGTGGGCATCTACAGGCTGAGAGAAATCGAGGGTGGAAAGTGCGTCATTCGCAAGTTCAAGAAGGTTGACAAGAAAGATGCTGTTGAATTCCCGCGGATGCTCATTATTCCGAAGACTACTGGTTCGAACGTGTTAGTCACCAGTTTGCCGTTTCAACTAAATTCTCGTTTGTAGGAAACTTCTAACCACAACTGCAGAGCCGACGACAATCGATCCTGTGGAATTAATCCTCGAGAACGGAGTTTTAGAAAGGAATACTTCGCACACAAATGGAACTGACGAGAACACCAGTTATCCGAATCGACCAACAGAAGGCCACGAGTGCACGCCGCCGACCTCGCAACGAGAAAGTAAGTTTTCTGTGTGATTCTGACGTTTACTGGAATGTTGCAGACAAGAGCTTCTTCTTGATCATCGGATGCCTGTCCTTCTCCATCGTCGGCGCTGCCCTCTCCGCTCTTATGCTCTTCCTCACCTACAACGGGGTGCTCTTTCGTGGAAAGAAGAAGATAAAGTCTCAAATTGATGCAGAGAAGACCAAGGAGGTGTCGTCGTTGATGGGTTGAAATGTGTGTTTCAAGTATAAAAAATTTGCGTTTGTTGAAACTTGCGGTTATACGACCACGTTTTATAGGAATCGTTCGTTGCGCTCGCTGTGCTGAAGAAGATTGCGAACATTTCCAAGACCAACGAGGACTCTTTGATCTTTGCCAATTTGTGTTGTTTTCTGCGCTTTGCGACTCCAACAAGGCACACGATTTATCAACGTTCTCTACCGGCTACAACCAGAAATTAGAATTTTCTACTACAAAAAGTGGTCCATCTTGCACACCAGCTACTGTTATTTACACTCCCTAATCCATCGACGAACGAGCTCCTCGCGCTCGGCGTCTGTCTGCATCGCAGCAGCGACTGTCGCGCCCCCTCCCATCGAGGGCATGTCGTCGTCGCACCACTCCAAACTGCGTTCGGACTGCGCAATCGAGATCGAATCCGCTGGATTTGACGACGGTCGCTCGGTTATGTTCTCCAGACAGGTACGCCTGAACACGTGGATAGAGTGCGGGGTTGAAAGTCTCCTGGAACGCACCTTAGAATCGCCGATGGTTGATATTTCCCTGCGTTCAAATTCCCTCCACTCCTATCCGCGCTCGCTACCGTACTCCGCCCGAGCAGCGACGATCGAACCGACGAGCGTTCGTCTTCGCTGGAGACAAAATCGGTCATCGCGATCGCCGAATCGAACATTAGCTGGCTGTTAGCTGTTGCCGGAGGCGCCATGCTACAAAAACACAAATACTGTAGCCGGGCAAAGCGTGTACTGTAGGCGGCCGTACCTGCGGATGGACATGGTCGATCGACTGAAGCACGAATCGGTCATTGGAGAGTCGGAGTCGGCAGTGACGTGGAGGAAGGAGGTCGAGGGTGTTGCGTCTGTTGAGGTCAATTCCCATAATCTGCAAAAAAAGTACCGTATTAGTCTATAGAGCACTGTAGGTATGAAGCTACCATACCCCTGAGAGCGTTTGGCGCGTTCCTTGAGAGCATTCAGATTCGACTTGTCACTACAGGTTGACATTACTTCGGAGGCAGCTATTTCACTTCTGAAAATAGGTTCAAATTACCGTAGTCTGCCGGGAGGATACGGTACCTGGGCACCATAACAGACTGATACATGTATTGCGAGTTGTTGAGACATTTTGATTGGATTAGATCGGCGAAATCCTCGTTAAGTGAACCTTCTGGATCGAAGGTGGGTGGTGCCTGAAAAAACTACGGTATAGGGTTACTGTAGGAGGTGTATGGCAGCTACCGGTGGGTCGTCTTCAATGTCCATGTTGTCGAACATACTGCGAAGCTTGATCGCGGCCGACATTTCGGAGATTTCCGATGGAATTGGACTCCCAATACGCTCGTTGAGTCCTAAAGCGAAGATACAGGAACCCGGTAGAGGTTACGGTAGCACACCTTGCGCAAACTCGTCGTCCCACATTTGATCGCCGTCCCACATGAGCCTCAGCGACGTGGAACACTCGCTCGCTGCGACGCTTTGATTTCCGGAAGCACGTGAGCAACAGGAGAGTTGTCGTAAAGTTCGTCGGTTCGGCCTCTGGCGACTGACAGAGGTCAGATCGCTGCGAACGCTCATTGAATCATCGTTTCGGGGCCTTCGCCGTCGCGGAGTCGACGTGCAGAGCGGTAGCGAGGCGAATCCCTGACGAGCTTCGCGCTGTAGATGAGCGCCGAGCTCGCGCGAGATGATGTGGACGGGCGAGGAGCCCCGCGAGGCGAACATGCGAATGTCGGCGCGTGGAATGCGTCCGAGATGAGCGGAGTCGAGTAGTGTGCAGACAAAGTTGTCGCCGAAGAGGCGCACCCACATACGGTAGACGCAGTAGCCGCCGACGCCGAACACGAGGAGTGTGCCGGAGGTTCGCGCTGAAATTTAGAGATTTAGAGGTGGAGGATTATGAGTTCACTGGTTTTTGTGTAGTAACAAAGTAATGAGAAGACCAAGTTTGCTTTTATTAATTCAAATGGAAACTAAAAATTTAATAAAAATTCAAAATTGAAATCAAAATGATAAAACCCGGAAAAAAAGTTCCGAAACGCCAACCCGACCAGAAAAACTGGAAAATCAAACCAACAGCTTCAATGGAAATGTGAAGGACAAAAAATCAAATCGAATATTCGGGTACCTGACCTGAACCTGACATCTCTGCGTACGAATCTATCGAGTTTCAACAACTGAATAAACGTTTGATCGTTTGATGTTTGATTATAATTATTATATATTATAATTATAATCATTATAATTATCGCAAAATGATCAAAAATTTATAATGAAATGATTGGAAATGTAAGTTATACTGTTGGAAATTGAAATTTGCTTTGGTTCCATGAAGTTCGATACACAAAAATTCAAAAGCAAAATAATAAAAAATGTTTTTTTTATCGAAATCGATTATTTAAAAACTATAAACTTGATTAAATGTTTGCTTGATTTCCAGTGATCTATTGATTTGTTAGTAGTGCCTATAATTATTGATTCAAATTCACAAAATCTAAATTTATACTTTTAGCAAAATTATCATAACAACATAAAATTTTTATTTTAATGTTATTTTGATTTGATTGATTCGAAACCCAAAAATTTAAAATCAAAATAACGATAAATTAAAAAATTCTTTTTGTTGTTTTACGAGATCATCAACAGTTCAAGATAAATCAAATGATAAAAAATGATGATTTCAGTGATGGTGATGATGATCAAAATTATTGTCATAAATATAGATAAATATAGATGATAGATAAAGATATAGATAAAGATAAATATAGATTAAATGTGTGCTAGATTTCCAGTGATTTGTTATATAATGATCGATTCCGAATCACAAAAATACAAAAAATCTATACTTTTGAAATAAACTGTTTGTAAATTGTAAACAAGCGTAAATTGGCAAAAATTCAAGAAAATTCAGGAATTTTACCGTAACGGATTGGATTCATTCTTTAAAAAAATTGATTAAAAAAATTAAAAGCTGTAAGCTACCAAATACATCATAGTGACAATCACAAAGCAAAATTAGTGATGAAGAAAAGGATGAAGAAAACGTTAACTTTGCTGCTATCTTAAATAGTGTGACCCTTGAAATAGTTTTTGCAAAAATATCAAAAACACAAAACACAAAACAAATTGTTTCTAAGTTGAATAAAATGTAAATTGTTTGTAAAGCTAAATTTTGGAATTTTTTACCGCTACCGTAACAGATTTCCCATTCTTTGTCCCATAGATTTAGAGGTGGAGGATGATGAGGTCAGCGGTTTTTGTAAAAAAAAAGTAATGAAAAGCAAGACAAAGACAAGTGACAAAATTACTCATGATTAAGTGAAATTTCAATTGTCTGTAAAGCAAAATTAAAAAGCTTTTAAAGATTTAAGCTTTAAAAAAAGCGTAACAGATTATCCATTCTTTATCCATTAAAAAATTGAATCAACCCAAACATTTGTGTACATAAAGCAAAATTACGGCCATAAAATGCCAATAAATGTCATCTTCCACATCTTCCAAATCTTGTTTACACCTCGATATACTCGTTCGTCAATCAATCGTCTCTCTTTCTCGCAATTTGCACGTTGTAACCAAGCTTTGGCTAGCAAAAACAAGCCAATTCCATAAATTTAACGATGACTCACGATGACCAGCAGATGGCCCACAGGCTTACCGATCAGTGTGCATCCCCTGAGCGCCTCAAACGACAAAATGAGCTCGTTTTGGTCGAAGCCAACATTTGCAGAGAATCCCGGATGAACGCACAGATTTAAGCTCATGACATAATAGATTAAATGAACCACGTCTATGTGTGTGGTATGGGCGAGTATCTGTAACAGGCACGGATGTTGTTCACAGTCCGGAAAGACACGAATCTCAGATCGCGGCGAAAAGCGAATGGCGGAAGCGAGTGGTCATAAAAAAGGACCGCGACAGGTGGCGGAGAGAGCGGCTTGGATGGTGGTGTGAAAGTGGATTGCAACAAACTGGTTTTCTGGGGAATTTGACATGAAAATTCATCGATTGTGCAGCGAAAACAAATTTCACCCGATTAAATGCAAATAGATTCAAAATCAAGTAATAAAATAAAAAAAAAAAAAAATAAAATAAAATAAAATAAATTTATACATTTTACGAGGACACGAGGGTATACTTTTACGTTAATCACAGCCCCAAAAAGCAAGTTGTCCTTTTGAATCCCACCACGACAAATTAATTGCAAATTTGCAAAAAAAAATTGAATTGAAAAACTGAAAATTAAAAATTTGGCAATTTTACAAAAATTTTTATTTCACTTTCATTTCATGTGATACATGTTTATTTACGTTATTTACATTTACGTTTACGTATTTACGTTTATTTACGCCCTTACACATTCAAGAATGCATCAATTCGAGCCAAACAATTGCGCAACGAGGGAAAAATCGTCAAAAATGGCGCTCACAGTATCACAGTGCACAGCAAAAAATTGAAATTGAAAATGCAAAAAGGCAAACTGCAGACGGATTTCCGGAATTAACCTTTAGCTAAAATGTTGCTGAGCAAAAATATATTTTTTAAATATTCAAGTATTCAATGTGCAAAAATTCAAATTCAATCTAAAAAATGTGTTTTTTATGCAAAATAAATCACCATTTTATGAATTTAAATTACCTAAAAAAACAAATCTCGTGCTGTAACAAAAATACGCAAAAATCAATTATTCAAACAGACGAATATTATTCGCTTTACCTAACATGCAATTCACATGTAATTGATAATGTAATTGATTAATTGATTAACTCAAATAACCGGATATTTTTTTAGAAAATTGTTTACAAAAGGTTTTATTCACAAAAGAAAGTGTTTTTGTGCATCTCAGATCGTCAAATCCCTATTGTAACATGGGTTTGCAGTAAAAAAATCTTGTCCCATCTTTTTTTCTTTCTAAAATTCAAGTCAACCAAAACACTCTTAAAACTCCCAATTCACAAATCCAAAAACCACAGTTCACAAATCCAAAATCCACAGTTCCCACACTCTCAATCGCACCTACAAGCCGAACAGGTTCTCATCGTCAAAATACTCGACCCAATTGACCTCTCGCGCGCGCACGGAAAAAAATATGATCTCTTCGCACTTTCGCACTGACAAACAGGAAAGAAATCATATCTGACAAGTTGGACATACGTGAAGTTCTCATCAAAAAATTCCACGAGCGCACTTTTGAAGATTTCCGTCATCGGTCTCGCCGCTGTCGCGCCGCCGTTGACGCAAAATCGATCGATTAGAGGAGAGAAGTGCGCTGCGAGCAAGCAACAAGCACGCAAGAGTGGAGGAGATGGTCGCCGGCGTCTGCCACCCACCCGCTCGCCGCCAACGTCGACGCGTTTATCGTTTCATCGCGGCCGCCGGTGAAAAACGGACTTTGGGAGTGGAATCGATTTAATCGCTATTAACACCTGAGTGTTGCGCTCTGTTTGGTTGGCTGGTCGGTGATTAAGACGTTCCTGCGGCGCTGATGTGTCAGAGGTGGGGCGGAAAGAAAAAACGCAAAAAATTGACAATCGCAAATGAAAAACGATTGGCAATACCTGGTATCTCTATCTGGTGACGCACCAGCAGCTAGTTAAATTGAAATTTTAGGCTTTTATTGCTAAATTGTGAAAAAACCAACTAAAAAACAAAAACTGAAAACAATTTTATGCGAGTTGAAAACGATTGCTGTTTGGTGATTGAGAATTTAAAAAATTCGATTATAAAAAAGGTAAAAAAAATATATTTACGCTGAAAAAAAATCTCGTCCTTTTTTAAAAAAACGATTAACACTACCCCTCATCTTGTATCTGATGGACTGTATAATGGACCAGCATCATTTAGTTGAATTTAAATTTCTGATGTAATTCTTATTGTTGCTAAATTTTAGAAATTGAAAAATTGTAAAACAAGAATTTACAAGAAGTTGGTTGATTTTGGAATGAAGAAGTGGCCGACAAAAATGGAAAATTTTATGAAAAATATATTATTAATTTTTATGATAAAACAGTTGCGATTTAGCGATTGATAATTTAAAGCAATTCGAAAGTTTGATTTTAATTTTCAGAAATTTATTGGAACTATAAACTATAAACAGAAACAGAGATAAACATTTTTAATTTTTGAAAATCTCGTCATTTCTCAAAAAAAAAAACAATTGACAATACCCAGTATCTCGCATTTGTTGGACTGTATCTAGTGAACCACCTGCAGCATTTAGGTTAATTTAGATTTCATATTTTTTTTGTTGCTAAATTTGAGAAATTGGAAAACTGTAATTTTAATTGTAGAATTGTAGTTGTAATTGTAGAATTTAAGGTTGATCTTGTGGAAGAAGAAAAAGAAGGAAATCTGGAAGTGTGAAAAAGGAAAACCGCGACAAAAAATATGAACCAAATGTCAGTGGAAATGGAAGAAGACAAGAAAATTACAAAAATCTATTGTGTAAAGTCAGTCAGGTCTAACCGAAGCCATGCTAATTGCTAATTGTCTTTTTTTAATCATATGGCCAATAATGTGCCCACAAAAAATAGAAATGAACTTAATAAATCAAGAAATCTGCTTATGATTTTAGCATAAAATGTTTTTCAAAAGTGGGTTTTCAACTACTGAAACACTCTTTTTAAACTGAAGAACTGCAAACTGCCACGAGGAAGCAAAAATTCAAATAATAATTTTGTAGAAACTGGAAAGTTGTAAACCTAGAATTTTTTTTAGATAATCTAGATAGATAAAAAGGAAAAATTGTAATTCAAAAAATATAAAAATTTGCATTTGGTTGATAAGATAAAGAAATAAACAACAAATCGACAAAAAATGGAATTACAGGCTATGTGGAACCAAACATAGATTCCGATTCGAACATGGAGCAAATGCATGGAGCAATTTTCAAGAATTGGATACAAGTTTTCCAAAAATAAAAAGTCAAAAGATATAAAGTCCAAAAATTCTAAATGCCTATATAGAAGGTTAAGGTTGTAGATAAAAAAATTACAAAAATATAAAATACCTATATTGGAGGTAATTTTTGAATTTCAAAATTGAATTGAAATTGAAAAATTTAATCAAGAAGTGAACAACAAATCGACAAAAAAAGGATTTACATGCCCTGTGGAGGCAAAAGTAGATTTACAGGCCCCGTTCTGAACATAAAGCACTTTTCACTGAAAATAACTTTCTGTGGCAATCACAACGTCCAAGAAATTATAGTTGTATTATAATTAAAAAGAAATTATATTTATATGATAATTAAAGTCAACCAAAAAAGACACGACAAGTAAATGACAAAAATTTCCGTTCTGTCATTTCAAAGCAATCATGCTTTCAAAGCATGCTTTTTTTCTAAATCCGATCCACGATCCATGTTTTAGGATTTTCTAGTAGCTTTTCCAGTAGCGACACAGTGGAAATCAACGAATAAAAATATGTCAAATAAACGAGAAACTGTTTTTTTCAAATTACATTTACAATTACAAAATTCAAATCAAATCTGAGTGTCCAAAAAATATATTTAAGGTTTTAAAAACAAAAGCGAGGACTGTGCGCTGTACCGACAAAAAATCAAAGATAATAAAGAAATTCGGTTTTAATTATTTTATTTTTATTATATATTGTTATTTTATCTTTATTATATTTTTGAAATGTATTGAAATTGCTCCGCACACAAAACATACCGAATTTGGAGTCGATTCATGAACAACGTGATGTGTGAGCGTGAGCTTCAAAAATTGCTCAAAACTCAATCGATACATCTGGATTTAGATCAAATTTTGATAAACTGAGCAACTTGTTAATGAAATACAAAATAAAACAATCAGAATTCAAGAAGACTTTATCGCAAAAAAACCGATTAATTAATAAAAGAATTCTAGCTAGCCACTAGCTAGCAGTTCCACCTAAATAACAAAAATAGATTTGTGTAAAAGCCGCTCAAGAAATCGAGCAAAATTTAATTTCCGATTTTTTTCAACATTTCGCCCAACTAGACAACGCTTTGGCACGTCGACAAGACTTCAAAACCGCTCAAAAACAGCCCACAACAACTGTTGTTGTCGTCCGGAAAGGCCAGACCGAAAAATTGGCCGCCACGATAACTGGATCTCCAGCAAAGAGTCGAAAAAACAGCGCTGAAGATGAGACGACAAACAGAGAGCACAAAGGGTGTCTTTTGAGGTGGAAAGAGGGGTCCTCAGGGTCGTCGTTGAAGGGTCGCTTTGCAGCACTGCGGCGCGGCGGTGCACGGAGGAGCGGAGAAGAGCGAAGGCAAACAGAGGGAAGAAGTAAACGGAGAGCTTACAGTGTAGAGACGTTGCTGAGTAAATAGAACTTATCGCAACAAAATGGAGCGCGGAAGCGGAACAGATTTACAAAAAAATAGAGTAATTGGTTGAAAATCAAATATGGATTCATTAAATTCTACGAATGAAGTCAAATGTTTCAATTTTTTCAACATTAACTGTCATAGCCACCGTTACCGTCACAGTGCACATAGGTTCTCATCACCATCGGAAATAACGATCACGTTACCCTCAAAAATAAAAAATCTACATTGAATTCATTCCATTTTTTTAGTTTTCAAAACTCTAGTTTCGTAACATTGTAACGATATAAAAAAAACTCCGTTTCCCTAAAAAATATTTCTCATAAAGTAATTTTGTCAAGATTCAAAACAGCACAAGACAACAAGAAGCAGAGCAAAATTAACAAAAATTACGAAGTATCCAACTTTGGAAATTAAGGAGAATT
>MQUG01001075.1:0-15173 GCA_007213375.1 Steinernema feltiae | reverse complement strand
TGACGCTCTCCATTGCAGGTGAAACCGGGCAGAGAATTCGCGTTTTCTCTGCAGGGATTGCGCTGCAACGTGGCCACAGGGAAGCCAGAGTCGTTGAAGACCTATGAGAGTCGGAAGATTGTCGAGCGGGTTGACGCTCGAACGCTCCGATCCGCAAATGGCACGACTTTCCGGCTTGTTGGACCGATGAATACTCAAATTTGGCTATCTTTGGGTAAGGCGGCCGCGTTCTAAGCTCCTAGATCTCACAGAACTGATTTAGATTTTCCACAAGCTGCAGTCGAAGCGTTCGATAAGGCAAACGGATTCCCGGAGGATTACGAGGCGTTTTTGCGCGAATTCACAGAAATATGTATGCTTAAAATTTACGATTTTACGTCTATTTGGATTGATGCATTTAGGATGAACCATCCTGACGAATACGGAAGCTGCTACGGTGATTCAGAGCCGGAGAACGCAATTGCAGCTCGATCAAGTAAGAATCGACGTCCAATCGAAGCTACAAGACTCGTGGACTATTCCCTATCGACCGTCGGAACGTTGACTCCAGCTCGCCTTCGTCGGGGATCGAAGAACTTCTCCGCTGGCCAAATGCTCGAATTAGATGATTCATCGAGACCTCGTCGGCTTGTCGATTACTCGCTGTCCACCGTTGCATCTGGAATTCAAACTCCTCCCCGTTATGATCATCGACATCTCTCATCGGCGCAAATTCTCCGACATTACTGAAAGTCCGGTCAACCAGCCAAAGAGAAATGGAAGACGGCAGAGAAATGATCCTATTTTCACAAGCGCTGACGGCGAAAATACCGAGAACAGCCCGGTAAGATTACTTTAAAAACAGTAAGTTGGTCATTATTTTGCTTTAAAGGAATTATCGCCGCACCGCTGAGGCCGCCTCGGACACTGTGGTTGGACAGTGGATTCAGGACAATATGTAAGTTTTCGCTTTGAAATAACAAGGACGTATTCAACGCATTTAAGGATCAGGAGCGACTCGCATCCTGTCATTCATGAAATAGAGGAGACTCCCCTACTAGCAGTCACTCCAAGACGCTCTGGGCGCATCGCAGCAAAGACGCCAACTCATTCCGAGGGGCCCAAACCCAAACGCGCTCGTAAAAGCCGTCAACTGGCTATCGAAGCAGCGCCGGCTCTTGAACCCACGGTGGTCAATAAGCGTTCGCTTGCTGTTCCATCATTGAAAGTGCTCCTGAGAGTTTGGCTGATGCACCCATCGTTCTGCATGATTGGTCTATTCAAATCCGCATTGCCGATTATGATCGCAAACTCTTCGAAGGAGAGACACTAGGATCATAATCGCAATGCGGATTTGAATAGACCAATCATGCAGAACGATGGGTGCATCAGCCAAACTCTCAGGAGCACTTTCAATGATGGGAACAGCAAGCGAACGCTTATTGACCACCGTGGGTTCAAGAGCCGGCGCTGCTTCGATAGCCAGTTGACGGCTTTTACGAGCGCGTTTGGGTTTGGGCCCCTCGGAATGAGTTGGCGGTCTTTGCTGCGATGCGCCCAGAGCGTCTTGGAGTGACTGCTAGTAGGGGAGTCTCCTCTATTTCATGAATGACAGGATGCGAGTCGCTCCTGATCCTTAAATGCGTTGAATACGTCCTTGTTATTTCAAAGCGAAAACTTACATATTGTCCTGAATCCACTGTCCAACCACAGTGTCCGAGGCGGCCTCAGCGGTGCGGCGATAATTCCTTTAAAGCAAAATAATGACCAACTTACTGTTTTTAAAGTAATCTTACCGGCTGTTCTCGGTATTTTCGCCGTCAGCGCTTGTGAAAATAGGATCATTTCTCTGCCGTCTTCCATTTCTCTTTGGCTGGTTGACCGGACTTTCAGTAATGTCGAGAATTTGCGCCGATGAGAGATGTCGGATGATCATAACGGGGAGGAGTTTGAATTCCAGATGCAACGGTGGACAGCGAGTAATCGACAAGCCGACGAGGTCTCGATGAATCATCTAATTCGAGCATTTGGCCAGCGGAGAAGTTCTTCGATCCCCGACGAAGGCGAGCTGGAGTCAACGTTCCGACGGTCGATAGGGAATAGTCCACGAGTCTTGTAGCTTCGATTGGACGACGATTCTTACTTGATCGAGCTGCAATTGCGTTCTCCGGCTCTGAATCACCGTAGCAGCTTCCGTATTCGTCAGGATGGTTCATCCTAAATGCATCAATCCAAATAGACGTAAAATCGTAATTTTAAGCATACATATTTCTGTGAATTTCGCGCAAAAACGCCTCGTAATCCTCCGGGAATCCGTTTGCCTTTTCGAACGCTTCGACTGCAGCTTGTGGAAAATCTAAATCAGTTCTGTGAGATCTAGGGAGCTTAGAACGCGGCCGCCTTACCCAAAGAAAGCCAAATTTGAGTATTCATCGGTCCAACAAGCCGGAAAGTCGTGCCATTTGCGGATCGGAGCGTTCGAGCGTCAACCCGCTCGACAATCTTCGACTCTCATAGGTTTTCAACGACTCTGGCTTCCCTGTGGCCACGTTGCAGCGCAATCCTTGAAGGAAAACGCGAATTCTCGCCCGGCTTCACCTGCAATGGAGAGCGTCATGTGTGGACAGCGCATTCAAGTGTCACTTACACGTGGCGCCCAGTTCGCTAGCTTCACCGTTCGACTCGGCATCCTGGCGAAGCGCTAGACTAAATAGGAAACGTTTGTAGAACGTTGTAGAAGAGAGAAAGATGCGGAATATTGGCACGGCAGTGAAAACAGATGGCGAGCCGGGCGAAAGGAGCTCCAGCCACTTTCCCGCAAAAATTGAATTTTACAAGTTCCTGCAAGACACATTATGCTCTACGGTTGTACTCTTTTACTTTTCGCGTTGTTCAATTGAAAAATTGCACTGACGCTGCGAATTGCAACCAAGCGCAGCATTTCCAAAACAAAACCAAACAGCGAATCAATTTCCAGAGCAACACCAGACAGTGAAACGTTTCTGACCACAAAACAAATCAGTTGACAAATTAAATGGACAAACACGTCGCATCGTGCGTGGTTGATTTTAGGATTCGCTGAGCACGGTAGCGAGGGAGAGGCCAAATACAAACTCACAGATTATGGTGACAAGACCGTGTATAGCACAAAAAGAAACTATATTTGTCCACTGTTCATCTACATACCGCAAGCACAAGCAGGAAATAGAAACGCAATCCAACCGAAGCGCGCAGTGCTACCCTTCACCGTATTTTTGTACGCAAGACTCCGCAAGAAGCGCAAAGCAAGCGGCGTTCACCATGCAACCCAGCGCCTGCAGTCCTTCCCCCACCAAAGGCGCTATCTCATCGAAACACCGATCACTATGCAAACGCAGCGTCAACAGTTCTTCCCGTGATCCATGCTGTCCCAGCGAAGATCCAGCCAGAGCCAGCGAAGCGCCTGTTCATCGCATTGTCCCAGCCAGCGCCGCAGTGCATCCCGTGATCCACGCAGAACAGTGATTCGCCAGCGCCAAGCGCCCAGCAAAGGACGCAACGTTGTTTCGCGCAGTATTCCCGTTCGCCACATTTTCTTGTGCTGATGCGCCCCTCCTGCGCCCCCTCCCCTTTATCTACAGTCTTTTGTTGCGATTTTCAATCTCCTTCTGGTGCGATCTTCGATCTTGCCCTCGCGAGACTAATTTCAGCGCAATGTTGCACCCTGTCGCTCGGAAAGTGAAACACAGAGTGGAACGTCTCCTCTTTCTCGCCAATCTCTCCTATTTGACGTTCAGTTCTTGTTTTGACGTCCCGAAGCGGTCAGAGAACAACCAAAAACGTTTCAACAATTAATCAGACCAACAATCTGGCTTGCTTTTGCTGTCTGTTTGGGCTGGCCGTCTTTCACTCGTCCCTCTTGCGCTAATCTTGCAAATGACCCAGTTGTTCCACACACCAACACGCCGAAACACTTCAATCTACGCAGATTACTACAACTGCAACGATCTAAGCTCAGCGGATTGCCTACGGTAGTGCTTCGCCGCTCGCCCAGATCATAGCTTCTCCAACGCCAATGGCGCCGCGGTCCTCTCTCCGGGGAGCGTGAACTTTCACTCTTTTGGTGATAAGAAACCGACATATTCTGCCGCTTCAACCCTCCGCGCTCACAATCAACTCCTCCTCTCTCATCTGGGAATATTAGGCGGATTAAAGCGCGGTCGAATCGATTTTAGGGCTGTTGCGCATTCCACAGCTGTCATCGCCGTGATTACGTTCACCACTTTGTCTTTGATTAGACGTGGCTTTTGACGATTTTTGGTCTCCGCCAGTGCAGACTCTGTGTCAACTCGATTTGAGCGCGTAGTTGACCCCGCGAGGACCAAGTTTCACTCTTTTAATATTAAATGCGACGCAAAAAAAGATCAAAAAGTGGCTATCTACACTTATCTTCACTTCCAGAATACCGAATTTCGCGTTTTAGTCGGCACGAGAGCCGCGCAGTGACGTCAAAGTGATGTGCGCAAAGATAAGTTGCTCAAAGTGGGCTTGCAGATCGTAAAAGGCGGCTTTGTAACGCGTTTCTCTACCTAAGCCCTGCAATTTGGATGACCATTTGATGGTGGAAAACGTGACTGTTTTGCGGTTATAAGGACCGCAACCGTGCGTGATTGGGACCAGGGTGTCCATCTGTGTTTTACGAGTTGGTTTGGTCTGATAGCAGCGGTATCATCTTATTGGCCGCCAAGTTCAGATTCAAACGAGGTAATTCAAAGTCATTTCCCTGGCTAAACGGCCCCAACAATAAAGATCGAGAAGGAGACGCTTTAAGGAATGTGGACAAGAGTTTTCAAGTTTTTATTACAACAAAGGAGAACTATTCAAGCCAGTTTGCACTGTTTCAGCAACAGCTTCGTGACCGGTGAACAGACAATCGACCGCATCCAACCGACTGAAGACCACTTCGTTGAAGAACTCCGGATCGAGGCCGGCGATCTCGTAGAGTTTCACGAAAAATGCGGCAAATTTCCAGACGAGATTCTCATCTTCTTCGCTGATTTCCCGGGTGGTCGCGATGGTCCTGAGACGATCCAGGAAGGCGCTTTCATTTGAAGAGACGTTGATGTTGAGCAGGAGGCCGTTGAAGGTGTGGATTAGGGTGTTGACCACGAGGCCGAGGCAAGGGCTGCTGAGGTCGTCGATGGCGTCCTGGAAGTCGTAGCTGTAAGACATGATGAATGCTTGATGGTGCTTGAAATGAGGAAAGTGGGTGCATTTATAGGGTTAGGTAGGAGGAAAGCAATGCTGCTTGGCATTGCTATCGAGCATTGCTTAACTGCCGGCTGATGCATCACCTGCGCCGTCAGTAATACGAGTTCCAGTCGCGTTAGGCAGATTTTGCGCTTTCTACTACCCTCTAGGTTGCGAGAACCTTTGCTAGAACCGCGAACCAAGCGTTTTGTGCTTAAATAAATGACCTAAATCGTCAGATTTGCTGTTCACATTAACGACTGAGTGAGTCGTTTTCAATTCGCATTTTGGCTCACTTTTAGCCCCTTCCTTTGATCTTTGTCTTTAAATAAACACAAAAACCGTGCCTCCTACCTTCAAATTCGAGCCTCACTTCCTTTAGCCTTTCCCCAGAACGCGGAGGTCCTTCTCCGCCCGCTGATTGACACATTCGAGTGTCAAACTTACTCGAATTGACCTTTCGCGTAACTCACTTTTCATTTACAAATGCATGTGCGCACAATTCAACCGCGTGTACCAACTGACAGCAGCTGTCGCTCGCTGCGTTGTGCTGCGCTGCAAACGAGGATTTGCGCGTGAAGCGTTTGTTTAAACAATTCTTGCATGCACTTAGCGGCATCAAGTCGCCGCTGTTCTTTGGTTCTTCTCGTCTTGTTCGGCTGCTTTCAATGTTTCTTTGCTTAAACCCAGCCGGATGGGAGCCGCGCGCGCTGTCCTATTTGTGACGTTTGAAACGAGAACTCCGACCGTGGGATGAAGGAGTAAGGTGAGGATTGTGGGAAGTTTTGAGTTTAATCCGCTTTGTCGCGTCGTTTTTTGTCTCGAGCAACCGAGCAGTTGCAACATCGGCGGCGGCTTTTGGTAGAACCGAAGTGAATAACGGAAATAATACTGACAAGCTTGATGTGGCATCAAATGTAGACCAGTATTCTCCGTTTTAACCCCCTGAGGGTTAGGAGAGACCGTTTGACCCCAATATGAACTTTGCATGCAACGAGAAGGAGCTCAAAATAGCAAACTCTGCAGTATAAGGCGTTTGCAAGCCTGATTTTCCTGTTTTGGTATGGCGCGATGTGGATAGTCTCAAGTGATTTACCTACGTTTGACTCCTCAACCAATCGGAAAACCATGAATCATCGTCTCCCGGTACCTCTCTCTCTCTCGATGGACGTGGGTTTGTGGCATATTTGTTCGACTCTGCCGTTTGCTTCTGCCTCAAACAGAATTTTCCTGCTGTTAGACATCAAAACTCGTCATGTCTTCCGGCTTTGTCGGGCGCAACAGGCTTTGCGCTAATCTCACCGCTAGTTTAGACTTTTAACCTGTGCTAATGGTTTACTGGGAGGCTTTGTTTGGCGTGGATATTCTGGTCGTAACGGACATTACAGCCAAAAACACTGAAACACATGGGTTATGGTATTCGATCGCAATCGTAGCCATTTACAGTTGACTACCAATCTTTAATCTTAGGTTTGGAGTTGTCAAATCTGGTCCTACTGCGGTAGTCGGAAATCAAGCGAATTCTCTCCTCCCAAGGGCTACCGTTCATCAGATGAGCGATAGCTTAATGCACCACCACCACTGACAGCCACAGCCTTCCTTACGTACCAGCGCACCTGGCGATGAACAAAAAAAGTGATCATTGGAGTTTCAAAACCAAAATTACCGCTTCTTCCGGTGCTCCGAATAGCGGCCACCATCCTTATCGTGTACAGAGTTCATTGATTTACGGGGCAATAAACTCGTTTATGACAATCGCAGAAGAAGAGACAGTTGCCTCAGATCCTGTTATTCCACAATAAAACTCGCACATTCGACCCGCAACTCACAACAAACACATTTCCACAAGGAGGACTTCAAAAGTCCATCTTTCATCGCGCTTTCAACACGCGCGCGCCTGGCCTAGATTTGTCAGGAGGATATTTTAGGGATTCTCCCCCCTTGGGACCTGCGTTTTGGCGTCCTCAAAAGGGAGCGTCGACCTTACCAGACCACTCTTCCAAGCCTTCATCTCAGCCGCATTCTCAGCTAAGCGCCCCTGGCCCACCATCCAACGAGTCGTAATTTCGTGCGAAACGATGTCGGATCAAAGTCGTTTTCATGTTTTGTTTGTTTAAAGAGTTTAATGTCGCCGCCTTGCGTCCCTCCACGATCAGAGCGGGAGAGGAGCGCCACCGGAGGCGCTCCTCTCCGCTCTGACGCGCCGACCCTCCGGCCGACCGGGGGGTGATTAATCGCCCCAATATTATGACTTGTGCGAATGACGCCAACCGTGTGGCTGATAGCGCCTCGAGATACCTGGCGGAGCTGGCGAAGAGCCGCGGTGGGAGAGCAGCGAGCGCCGTCGCTTGTTGTGGTGGAATCTTTTTATCGCCGCACATCGGTTCTCGTCGTCTGTTTTTGAGCGTCGATCCGCCGAGAGCGAGTGTCGCGATTTGTGATTTGGGCTGAATGTCTGGTCTGGAGGGTATAAATCACTGATTTCGCGATTTTCTTCGCTTCGGAACAGTTTGGTTTTTATGTTTTCCTCCCAGAAAATTGGACTGAGATTGCTAGGATTGCTCTTTGGCCTCAAAATGGAACCATCATGACCGATTCTTAATCCAGCATGCCTTTCAAAATAGCAATAATTCACGTCAACGTATCGACCTGCTGGGCTATTTTGTTATATTGTGATTGTCCTGATGATTACTTTGGTCACTTTTTTTTGTAAAAAATCGCCAAAAATCCGTAGATTTGATTGAAAATCTCCACAAAACATCGGAATCAGTTTTTGTTTGATTTGAGGCATGCTGGATCAAGAATCGGTCATGATGGTTCCGTTTTAGGCCAATTTAGAGGCCAAAGAGCAATCCTATCGTTGCAGGTTTACATACAAGTGCACTAATGTTGAAGACAGGCAATGCAATAGCCAAATCGAGTGCTATTCTCAAAATTTCATTTTTATGGAACAATCCTACGTGTTTACTACGTTGCGTTATGTAAGAAAACTCAAAGATGGATGGATTCGGCCATAAATACAAGTCAATTACAGTTGGAATTGAAAACAGTTTGTTCATCTGTGTAGAGCATCACTAGGGTTACGGTAATTATGTCGCCAAAACTGATCCTCTTCTGGGTTTGTTTATTACCTTCATCTTTGAGAAAATCACCTTAAAATCACCGTTTTTGCAATATAAAATGCTTTTTTCATTGTTTCGGCGTTTTCCTCAGTTTATACCCAACCTGGCGCCCTAAACAGGGCTATCTGAATTAAAAATCACGCAAAGTTCCGGAATTAGTCTGAAAAAACAAGAAAGAGGCGTTTGCCTGACAACGTCTAAGCTTGGGCTGCGCGCTAAGCTCAGCTCCAAGGGCATTTAGCGAGGCGCCCAATCGTCCGGCGCTCAACCGGCGGCGCCTAATATGTAGCAGCGAACAGTTCATACCTGCTCGTTCCAATCGAAGGCGACCTTTGCGCTCATCTCTTCAAGATTAGTAGCGAGGCCATAAATAGCGCCTATTGCATGCAGCTGCCTCATCACAATTCCGTGCGAGAATTTGAAAATTGCGTTGATCAACAGGTGTCAAGTCGTTCATCTTCGAAAGATGAAAGATCGTCCTGAGCTCCACTGCTGCTGGCAGCTCTCGCTTCCCTCTCAATTATGCCATTTCGTGATCTTTCGCCGTCGTCGTCGTCGATGTAACAATTCAGCGCCATAATTGGTCGCCGCCTTTAAACCCAAAAAACGCCATTATTCCATTCTTCAACGTCATACCTGGCACCCCAGAAGCCAAATTTTGCTCCCAAAGTGCAAAAAGTTAACAACGCGGCGCCAAAGTGGACGAACGGGAAGCGGCCGTCCCGCTGCGTCGTCGCCTGCGACCAAAGATGTAGCGCCCCAAAGCGGTCGTGCTCACTTTTTGCGCTTTTTGCTTCAATTAACGCGCTAACTATGCAAATGGGGGGCGCTGGAGCGCGTGCACTCTTGAAACGTTTCCTTCTTATCGCTGCAAGACAATCTTCGTCGTCGAAATTGGCGCTTTTCGATTAGTTCTCGCGTGTGTCACAAATCCTCCGGCTAAGCGAGCGAGGTCCGCGTAAACATCGTACTTGGGTTTTGATTTTTGCTCGCGACTTTGTTGATTGGAACGTTGCGTTGTTTGTTGCTAATTGTGATGAGGCAGCAATTCTGAGCTAATGCTAATTGGCGAAAAAGGGTCTGAGGACCGTGTGGTAATGGTTCTACGCTTCTAGATTGAGCCATTTAGGCTCGTTTTTGCTTGTTTTGTTCAGACATAATTGGGGTTTTTGGTGGGAAAAAAACGTCGAATTTCAGTTATTCTTGGTGGTGTTTTGGACGTTTTGAGCACGATTTTTGAGGGTTTTGATGGCCTGACGAGCGGTTAACGCGTCGAACGAGCTTACAGTAGATCGTAATAACAAATGAGTTCAATTTCCGAATTCACTGTGCAAACACGTTAAACTCTTGAAGCGATCTTTTATTATTGAAAATTTGCGCTTATGTGTGTGGCGCAGTTTGTGGCAATTTCGGCAATTGCTGCGTGTTTATCTACGCTAAAAGGAACGGGAACGTAGAGCGTCGAGCGCAACAAAAGAATTGCAAACTCATGATTGCATAAAGCAACTCAGGAACGCAATTTTCCAACGTTTTGCGCAGTTACAGAGCAACTTTATGCGCGTTCGTGTGGTTCAACTCGCATTTTTGACGTCAAATAGACACTGATTCCGTAATTTGGTTGTTTTGCCGCTGTTTCAAGCCTCGGTGCTCGAGATTGAGAGTTAAAGTGGACAGCAGAAGAGCCAAAAATGCGTTAAATCGATCTCGTATTTGTTCATCGGCTTCAAACCCGTCAAAGCCGGCTTCAAATTCGTGAATTATAGAATAGGAATTGTCAAAAAAGGAGCAAAAATCGCTGCAATGAAGGCAAATTTGAGCTACTCTGTCGGTGCTCATGACTCGGCTTGCTCTTATTTTTGGCGTATTCATTCAAGCAGTTATCAAATGTAATCGTGACTTTAACAACTCAAAATTCGCTCCCATTTCCGCCGGAACAAATCGTGATTTATGGTTTTGTGTACAAAGAATCCACTCTTTGAGCCGAATCAATCTCCCATATTTACCATCTCGTCTGCTATCGTTCGTCAGTCGAGTGAGAAGTCATTAATCTCGCTGGAATCGGTCGCGGAGTTCCGCCATACGGTTCGAAGGTGGTTTTACGGGATGCAAAGACATGGAAGACGACGTGTGTGGTCAGAAATTCAACGCCCATACCCTTACGTTCCTCTAAAATCAATTTCCAGCTATTGATGACGCAAATTCCGAGAAAAAACGGTCAATTTGAGATCTAGAAGCACTGCGACCACCCACGTTGACTCTCTTCAGCGCCCCAAAAACCATAAAACTTCCTCCTCGCGTCGCAATCGTTCCAAAAGCTCCGTAAATCTCCCCGCTGGCGGCGATCAGTTCCCCATTGATTGATCGCATTATTTTAGGCCCCAACGCGCGATCTGGAGGACATGTGTCGATGCGTTGGCTCTGAGGCGCGTTTTTGCGCCCCGCTCGAAAGCCCCATTAGTTACAAAATGTTTCGTGTGTGAAAAACGTGTCGTTGGGAGAGATGAGAGCGGAGCGGCTGCGCCGGGAGCGAAAGGTCCGCGAGAGAAACATTGCAGCGTTTGTGAATGATTGCCGACGCGATGCCGACGTTGGAGAGGTGTAGCAATTTGTTTGCGTCGGATTTTGGGATTTTGTTGAGCGTTGATTAATTGGTGTGGCCTGTGAGTTTGTGGAATGTCGAGTTTTGAAGCAAAAATCGTCACTTTCGGCCTTAGGGTGTAACTGTACATACGGTTGATTGTTTTCTTGGGGACTTCGACTCTTTGCGCTATTGATTGAGTATGGGTTGTTAAACGTGTTGTTATGTGCTGCTTCTCAAACCTCCAAACAAAGCGCTTTATGATTGACACTTCCTCGTCTTCGATTCGTCCCAAAGTTCACTCAAACTTCCTCAAACTTCACTCTCCTTGGCACTCTGGCGGGTGTTGACAATTGCGCTTGGACCTGAATAATTGAGTTGCTCCTAAAACGAAGACTCTTTTGATGAGTGCCGTAGAGGAGAAGGAAGGAAGGAATGGAGCTTTGTTGCGTGATAAAGCGATTGCTTTTTTTTGTGTTTCTCCGACGTCGATGACGTAAATGGATTTGTGTGCTAAAGGGAATATTACATCTTGTGGGTCAGAAGCGTTGGAATGAACGTTTTTGACTTTTGAGATGGTTTGGAGAAACATATTTCTGTTATTGCTGTATTCCCGTCCGAAGGGCTACTGTACCGTTATTCTGGATTCGTAAAACCCAGACTAAAACAGTCGCAAGTACTATGAAAACAGCCTTAACTTGAGCCTCTATCGTTCTCCGTTATACTGTTAAGCCAAAAGAATAGACTTTGAACTATGCCTAAACTATTGTCAGCCTGGCACGACCAACAAAGCTATGCCTTGCAACGCATCGGCCGTTCTGTCTGCTACGCAATTGTCCAACTTCAGAATCCTCTGGTGATTCGGTCGAGGGTGACTTCCTACTTGTGTTCTCAACGGCAATTCAGTTATAAGCCTCCCCGCGATAGCCTATCAGCCGGTAATTACCTGCTCCCTCGATTCTCTGACAGTTTCAAATTATAGTCTTCATTTCAAGGCTCTACAGGCCTATAAAGAGCATTTCATACTGTATAACAGCCACTAAGTCCAAAGAAATTGATTTGAACGAAACAACCGTTTTGGAGCAGAATACCGTAACCGCTTACGTCTACACTCGTGCCAACAACAAAAAAACAAAAGTCTCCTTCCCACAAACACCGAAAACTCGCTCGCCTCTTCGCCAATTGTCTCAAATCGCTTAGTTGTTCAAATATTTACTCTAAATCCAATATCCACGAAAACGCAAAACTTCCCACACACGGAGAGCGATGGAAACAGAGAGAGGGACAACATCACTTAACAAACGAGCAAACGTGTCAAACGCTGCCAGTCAAGGGACAATCGACTCCCCCTCAACCGTTTCCCCCAAATGAAGCGATTACGCTCCTGTTTTTGTCGTTTTGAGCCGCGCGCCGACGGACGCTCGTTTCCTGTGTTTGTTCACGTGTTATTACGCAAAAAGGGTCTCAAAAACATTGTAAATAACCCCTTTGTGTCGCTGTGTTGGTGGTTCTTGGCGCAATCGGAACCAGAAAGAGTTCATATTTGAGTAGTTTTACGCGAGTCTTGGCTCGCCTTTGAGTTGCTGTGAGAATCCCAGAAAAAGAGGATGTTAGGCTTGCGCGGCGATAAAAAAAGCGAGATTTTCATCGTTTCGGGATCGGCAAATTCGTGGTTATTCATGTTATTTGAGTGAATCCGCTCTACTCTGCGCGCACGCCAATAGAGACCAGAGACCAGGTCTTAAGGTCTATTTACGTAATTTTAACACGTTTTGGGACTCAAAATTCCTCAGTTTTATATCGATGCATCAGCGTGTCTCAGCGCGATTGAATTTTGTTAAATTTCAAACTTTTGTCTTTCAAAAGTGACCATCATTTGGTCGTTTTATTAAGATGCTTCTCTCAGATCTCAGAACTATAATCAGGCCGATTCTTGATCGTTTCGGGACCAAATTTCGCGATTTTCCACGTCATTTTGGCTGAAATCCGCTACCCATTGAGAGTAAGCCAATAGACGCCGTTTCTTGGGTTCTTATTATGTCGTTTTGACGCTCAAAAATCCTCCCAAATCTACACGAAATGTGTCTTAACATTAGCGGGTCTCAGCGCGATCAGGACATTATGACATTAAAGAGATTGTGAGTGGAAGTTTTGGAATTTCAAACGATTTCTACACATTATGCTCGAAAAGCAACGCTCAAATCAGGAGCACGCCGTTTTGTGATCGTTCTGAGACCAAATTTTGCGATTTTGGAATAAACCCTCACTTCACACGTTCTGTTCCTATATTCACTCACGTTTTTTTCTACGTTGTCATGTGTTCTTAGGCCGTCAAAGGGTCTCCCAGATCCTCCTAAATCCCCTCTTTACATCGGCGTTCTATCGGCCGCGTGCGTCTGCGCTCCATTCAAATCCCCTCAATCGCAATTCGATTTATTAGAGCGCGATGAACCCGCGGAGACGAGGAAACCGACCGTCGTCGTTGTGTGTGGTCGGCCCTCCTCTCTCCTCGCACTGTGATAACACCCGGGGCCGCCGTTCGCGAATTCAAGCGAGAGGAGACGATGCGCCGCCCATCGCTGATTCGATTAGGCGTGCGCAATCGCTTCGTCCTCCTCCTTCTCCCCTTCTTCTTCGCCTTCTGCTCCGATGGGTCTCTTTTGGAGCTCACTGGAGAGAGAGAGAGAGGAGAAGAGAACACTGATAAGTAATCGCTTCAGTTGGTCCCGGCGCGCCGGGTCTCGACGCGAGTTCTCACGTCCACACACCAATTTTCTTCGCTCGTTCTCTGTCCTCGCGTCTATTGTTTTTGTTATTTCGCTCAGCTCGGAGACCATCTGGGAATGCGAAAAGGTGGCGGTCGTTCTGTGGACACACGCGTAGATGCGAGCGAGTATGGTCGTTCCGATCCAAATCACGGCATTTTATGGCGTGTACGTGTGTTCGCTCACAATCAGCTCAAATTATCGTAAAAAATCAATCGGAACTCATAAGGTGCGACCTGAATGAGACCCGGAAGCGTAAAACTTGGAGGTGTCTATTAAATGTGAATGGGATTGGCTCCTAACGCGATCAGCATGAAGCAGCAATGTATGTAGAAGCATCAGAGTAGCTGTCTATGTGTTCCCGCTTATGAATTCTTGTAAGACGGCTGATGTTGGGCTAAACAAACTAAGATTGCGAGCGCTACCATACTGTAGCATACTGTAGTTTAGACGTCGGTTTGTGTTTCTCACAGCTTGATATGAACTGAACCACTGTCGCCTAACTATCAGAATAACGCAAAACTTTATTAAATGACCTTGTTCCGTGTGTTACTGTTCTTATCGCTTCGAGACCAAAACTTTCTGAATTTTGCAATTTCTGTGTTTTCGAGGTTGTTTCCTTGATTGAACGAGGTCACAAATTGCTTATGCCATCAGGATGAGGGCAAAAAAACCAGTGAACAGAAGATTGTCTTGATCGAGCAGGGTGATCGTGGCAAGACCATCACTTTGAGTCTAAACGATTACATATCAAGATTTCTTTCGCCATCTTGACCTCAAAGGTCGCAAGTGACGAATCCCAACACCTCAACTCCTCACTCAAACAATCAAAGTGCACTTCGAGGCGCCCATTTCACGAGAGAAGATTTACCAACTTTTGTTTTCTTCCAAACCATCTGGTCCTCGCGGTCCTCTCAGAAACCAACAACAGATCTGATCAATAAAATCTCATTATGTCACACATGAGGTCGACCCTCTCTCTCCCTCTCCTCACTTCACTCTCCCTTTGACGTCACGTTCCGTTCTCAATTCGCGAGTCCACTCGCATAAAAACAAGACAATACAGAGATCAATTTGGCCGATAGCGGTGCGGCGGTGACGAAGGCAATAGAACCATTCAATTAACCTTTTTTCGGCTTCTTCTTCTGCTCTTCGCCGTTGCCGCCGCGCCCAATTCGTAGTGAGTTTTGTGCTTTAATTAATATTTGCTTTGAGAGAGGAAGAAGACGCTCTAGGAGGCTTGTGCGCCTCTAGATCCCAGGTTCTTGCCGCAATCTGTCAGACTAACCGTAATCTCGGATGTTTTATTGAGATTTAAACGAGAACTGAACTGTCGATCTGTTGTGAGATACGGTAGCGTTGATGAAGTGGTGAGATGAATCGTATTTGGCCCGACCCGAAAGCACAAAATTACGTCGATACGACCGTCCAAAGTTTGCAAAATTTGACCTCAGAAAGACGGTATTTAGCTGGTAGGCTCTCTCGTGAGTCAAAATCACG
>MQUG01001074.1:0-32799 GCA_007213375.1 Steinernema feltiae | reverse complement strand
TCAAAACACGGATTAGAGGTAAATTGAACTCTCCGCATCAACGATTACAGCAGCGAAAGTTTAGAGCGTTGCATAGGAACATGAGATACAATCCGGTCAACGCTCGTGTGACCTACGGAAAGTGCGTCGATTCATATGCAAAAGACACGCAAGCAGACGGATGAAAGGACGTCAACTGTAATCGCATACATTGACGTCGGAAGCGGGGAACTGAAAGTACAAATGACGATAGGATTGTAGTGTTGAAGTCAGGAGTCAGGAATTGATTTTGACAGGTTAGGGTAAGTGCAAGACGATTTTGGAATTTTGGAAAAATTAGTCTGCATTCTTGTAAATTCGGGTATTTTTAGCAATTGAACTGCCTGTTCTTTCCTTTCATAAATCAAGATCTTAAAAGGCTTATCTTGCTCGATGTCTTGATGTCTCTTGCACTATTGTATGCGATGGGAATGAAGATACTTGAATCTTGAATTTAGCATTTACAGCAATATGAATCCTTAGAAATTTCGAAACGAAAGAACCGGCTTCAAGCACATCTTCATTTTGCGTCGGCTAGAAAAACAAACTAGCTGATCCTAGACCAGCGAATCATTGAAAAAAGCAGCCAATTCAATTCACAAAATGGCTCGTTAATGAACAGGATGATGAGCTTCACTGTCCTAGACTACCTGACCGTCACGTTATGATTAAATGCCATCGGGATCAGAGCGCTTACTCAGGCCGTGATCCTGTTTTTGTAGTGAATTATGCAATTCAACGCAAAGCAAAGTAATTTAAATTGTCAAAAATTTAAATTTAAATTAGGGAAATTCAATTAAACAACGTGTATACGAGCTTTTTCTTGATCTCTTGATGACTCTTGCACTATTGTTTCCAATTGAAATACAGATAATTGGAGTCTTGAATTTAGCATTTACAGCATTATGAATTCGCAGCAATTTCAAAAGCTCTTATGGCCGAGAATCTGACAGCGGATTGAATGCTACTTGGAAGCCATTTCTGCACTAAAAACACAAATTCTATAGACTGAACGCATGGATGAAAGATCTCTCTCGATAGCTGAAACGAAGTGCAGCTTTGGAAAACGTCGCACAAAGGCAGCTTTTAAGTTTTCAACAAAAATGAACAAAACTCAAGACAATAGGCATTTTAAATGCTGAAAATCACATGTGCGCTTAGCTCCATGACTCCGAGCATAGCTGACAATTGCAACGAGCTCCTAGTGGCACTTTTGCAAACAGCCTTCAAAAACGTCATTTATTAGGTCAACCGAACCACCATTTCTAAGGAGGTTATCGAAGAGAACGCCGCCAATTAGCGACAAACAGAGCGCGATGTACAAAATGAGGCCGTAACGGCAAATTGAGAATTGGTTTATCAATCTTTCGCGTAATTTTGGAAAAAGGTCTACCTCAGAGCCTATTTTTCAATGCATGCACACTTTCGTAGTTTTGCAAACAAGTTCAGCGCTTTATCACGCGGTTTGTAGTCAAGAATCCAACCAAAGAAACATGAAAGAGGCATTTTCATATTCATGAACTCTTGGAAAAATCATAACAAAAGAAAAAGCCTTCCGGGCGCTGGAAAACGTTGAAAAAACGGACAAAGAGCTCCATGACTACTAGAATGTAGCGCTTTATCATCTGCAGAAGCAATTGGAAAACGAAATAACGTTTAACAAAATGATGTTTTACACTGTAGTTTTAAAATTATCGCTGAACGGCATCGCGCTGAACAAAATCAGGTCAAAATGACAATTTTAATATCCGCAAAAGTCATAAAATTGTGGATCTTTTAGATGGAACTTTGGATAAATACGCGAAAAAGGCAAAAAGCCGATTTTTGCATTCGTTCTCGCACTACCGACTACATGGTTGATCAGAAAATAAAGTTATTACTCGGCCATTAGACCACAAATTTGACTATTAGCGCTATCAGGACCTCGCGAACGACCGAGCAAAATTAAAACGAGAAAAAAGGCGTTACGATAAAGGAATATGAACTCGTGACGGATGCTCTGCACTTTGCTGAATCAGAAAATTGTTTTTGAGCCTTTTTCGAGAAACGCTACAAGAAGCAATCGTCGAATAGCGACAAACGACAAAAATAGGGCAGAACACGTCCGAATTAGTTTTTGAAAGATCGCTCGGCACGATTGGGGCTAAGATTGTGGACGGTCGTTGACGTCAAATGCTGCGCAAACGGAAAATGAATTGAACTATCATCATCGAGTCAACCTTTCCCGCGCCGCGTGATTTGATGTCGTCTAGAGTCGCCCTTCACGTCACGGACGTAAACACGATAATCAAAAGTTCATTCGCGAACGTCAAGGTTCCACAAAACAGCGAACGAGACGATTATGAGCGTAGAAGTCGTCGTTTCGAGCATCAGGAATCGAAGCGATGCGTAGGAGACGCTCGGCAAAGTCCTTGGCGGGCGATGAGCGGAAAGAAGCGGAAACCGGACGCGTAATCGCAAAGACGAAAATTGAAACAGGTCCGCGCGCGCGCATGGAACCTTGGAGTTGAGGCTGCGGCAGCGCAGAGCACAGCGATTTACAATGCGGTTTGAAAAACGACGACCGCGATTGACAGCGAAACTTAAGGTCATCATCATCATCAGTTCACTCGCGCCTTGTCGGGTCGCCTAGAAGGGATTTGCGCTGCTGCGCTGTACACGATAGCGATTGTTGCGACCAACTTTTGCGAATCAACAGTGAAGTGGAGCTGCTGCTGCTGCTGATGGTCAGCCTAGGCAAACACGCTTTCAGCAGCCAACGCGGAATGGAGCGAAGAGGAGGAGGAGGCGGCGGCGATGTTGTGACGAGCGGAGCGTCTTTCACAACATTGAAGCACTTTCATTGTCCGCTCGAACGCGGAGACGCGAATCTCTGTGTGATTCAGGCGTGATGCGCACACATGCGATTCTCGCAGAAACGCTGCTGCAAACAAACTGTACAGGGTCATAAAAGCAAGGCAGCATGTGCTGGTAGCCGTTTTTTGGATGACAGAGTAAAGAGAAGGCGAGGAAACGACGAAATGCGCATGCGGCGGGAGGGAAACAATAAATATCCGAGAATATTGGCGCTGCGCTTCGAGGAGGAGATTTGAAAACACTCGCAAGCAGAGCCAATTCTCTCAATTCGCCCTTTTCGCAATTTAGCAGCAAACGAAAATATTTTGAGAACGAAAAGGACAAAGTAATTTCAAAATGGGAGCCTGTTTTGCCATACTAGGGCCATTGCCACGGCAATAAAGTGGAAATGCACTTAAAAAGTGGACTTTTTGCGTGATGCGTAAGCGAGAAGAAGCTCATCGAACAGAAGCATTGCCAGAGCATGAGCGCTGGAAATTGGAAAAGAAAGCAATAAAATTTCAAAACGTTTTGGCTCTCTCTCTCTCGGCTGTTGACATTCGCATGCTGGGAATCTTTCTTATGTATCGGTTCCAGAATAACAAAACAAAGAAAACGAAATGATTCAAAAGTCAAAAATGCAATAAAGGGTTTTATTTTCAAAAGGCGAAAATTCTAGGCACCGAAAAGGCTCCTAGGCCTAGGAACCGCCGCAACGCGTGCCTAGTGAATTATGGGCGAGCACAAAATTCACAATTCACAAGACAAAATTCAAAAAGCTCAACCAAACACAACACGTTCCACAGTCTAATTAGATCATTCCGCTGTGGCGGATTGAAAAACACGTTGAGTGACTGAACAAGGACTGAAACATTGAATTTTCATTGAAATAACGATTTTTGTGACATATCTCACTTGCTCAGTGCGCTTTGAGCTAGTTGTAAGCGTTACAGGACCATAAATTACGATGCACGTTGGGAAACAGGGTTTGAATTGAGTTTTTATGCTTTGTTTTGGGCTAACTTGGGCTAACCATATTGTATCTGCCTTAAGCTTAACCCTAGGGTTTGCATTAGATTAACTAATAAGGGCTTCATCTCAGCATTTAAGCTAAAAGTGAATTTTTTAAAGAAAAAGTTGCAACATGCAAACTGCAGAGCAAATACATGTTTGAAGCGAAGCAGGTCAACTTGGCGCCGGACAACCTGGCGCCGGACGACTTGGCGCCAGGTCAACGTGGCGCCAGGACAACTTGGCGCCGAGCAATCTTGGGCTTCTTACTTCGGCAGGCTTCGTACTAAGTGCAGGCTTAGGCCTGGAGCTGCCGCAGGGTCGCTGCGCTCGCCCAAAATTCACTAGGCTTCGTACTACAAACTTAGATTCTTCGGGGCCTAGTCGTCCGGCGCCAGGTTGCCACGTACCGTGTTTGAAGCACGTATGCCTAATTGCAAAAACCCTCTGCGTCTGCAACAGCAGCACATCAATAGGGCTAAATTTGCAGAATTGATAATTTGAACATGCGAACGTTTAAAAAACACAAATCACGTGTGCGTTTCGTTCAAAAGAAACACATGAAGCCACAGTTATAGTGTCAATACTTAGTATGTATGAATTGAGGAAAAAACAAAGAAAGAATGACGACAATGAAGGAAGAGAATTAGAATCGTCGGCCACACAGCCATCACCCGACCTCGTCGATCTAAGCTTCCTTTTATTGAAAACCAAAAATAACACAAAACAAACAACAACGCGCTATTACAGCATAAGCCTAGCATAGGTCGTTTCTGGTCTAATCGCGGATTTATGACCTTGGCTTCCAGCTAAATTCTCTGCGTCTACGCTTACAGCCCACCGTTCTGCTCTCGGAGAATACAAAAGGCCATTCCGCGCAGAAACTTTGGTCTGAGGTTTGCGGTGTAGACACACAAAAGCGCCGGGAAAGCGGGGTTCCCAGCGTAGACCAAAAACACGGCGCGGTTCCGTAATCATTGTAATGGGGAACAAAACCACGTGGGATAACGGGAGCAAAGTCTTAAGCCCTGTTCTTTAAGGAACCGAAAAAACAAGATTCAATCTTCTACGTCACAATCTCGTGCCCACTTGAGAGAACGTGGATTAATCAATTCACTTCTCGATTGGAAGATTGAACTACAAAATCCTCTGGCCCTACCGCGTGCTTTCCGCTCGGCTCTCGGGCTCATTTTGGTGAATGTTGCCTCTGCATTGCTCTTAGCTACGAAAGAAGTGCAAATGCGGTTAATCCAAACTCACAAATTAGGGTTTAAAGACATCACAAGCCATGTAATCACTTGAATCGCCATGTAATCACTTGAATCGACGCCAATTCCCGTCTGCGAAAAACGAAAATATTGAAAATATAAAATAGTGACGAGCGTCGCCACCTCAGGACCCAAATATTTTGCCTGAGACGGCAATAAGTAAGGTGAAAATTGGCTGGTTTTTGGTCTTTTCTCTTTTCTTTCTTTTCTCATACATTTTTGGCAAAATCTAGCTTAGGAGAAGTCTTCCCCAGCTCAATGCCGTTCGTTTGAGCCAGCGCTCAGCTAAATTGGATGTTTCCCACCAGAGTCATGTAGGATTTTATGATTTTAATGATTTTTTGTTGCCGAACGGTCACAGATCTGACTCTGGTGGAAAACATCCAATTTAGCTGCGCGATGGATCAAACGAACGGTTAGATCGATGCTAGATCGATGCTAATAGGGCAATTTTGACTAGCTCCGCTCACACGAACGACAGCTGTTGTGATTTAGTTTGATATTCAACAATTACATTTCTCAGTCCGCTGAATGCCGCAAATAAGCGAAATTCTCGGAAACTCTGAAAATGTACGTTGTTTCCTGAAAAACAAGATTATGCGGCTTTTTCCACGAATAACACGAATGACGAGTAATTGTTATGTTGCTGTTAGAGTGATTTCAACAACAGCCTCTTACTCACGCATTCATATAAAGGCTCTTGTAGGCTCTGTTCATATCCAGCCTTCAAATTGGTTATTTCTGACTTTAGACTTCAGGTTGTTTCGCTTAATATATGGATTGCTTAAAAAGTTCAATTGCGCATAAATTCTAGATGATCTGCTAACAGTGAACACGAGTTAAAACGTAGCAAAAACCGATGAGCCGATTCAAATATCCAGCTTAAAAAGCGCAGCTTGTCGTTAAGACGTGTTTGATCAAAGCGATTGGCTTAGTAAATTTAAAAGTTCATTCTATCTCACCACCGAATCCTTAAGCATTATTTACGAAATTTAGATTATCTGCTAAAGGAAGAGCCGAGTGAAAGCATATCAAAAACGGACCTTTAAACCCGATGCGCCGTTACTCTACGGATCCTAGTGTGGCTATACGAGTTAAAATAGTGAACCTAACGCCAATTGACCTGGCTTCGTGCTTTATTTTTCTGGATGAGCCGAGAAATTCAAAATTTTAAGTCAAAAAGCGATACCTGAGGTGGCTGGTTAAAATACAAGCTAGAACGAACGCTTGCCAGTCGCAAACAAACAATTTTCACCTCGAATCTACGACCAACATCCTAAAGCAACTCAGGCAAGGAATGCTTTGCCACTACACGGAACCAAATCAAGACGCATTGACGTCAGACGGATTTCGCCAACGCGATCAAGCCAACCGCACACCAAACGAGAGTCAAGTTGCTAAGGCCATTGCCACGTCTTCGAAACATCGCAAAAACCTCATGAATACTGAATTAGCGCGCAGACCACGCTCTTTGCCGAATTAAACGTTTGGAACGTTGCGCAACGCTAGTAACGACCGCTGTGAAGCAGCGAGTCAGCCAGTCAACATCAATATTGTGAAAGTAATGAGGCCGATCGTTCGCCTCTTGCGCTAACAGATGACCGAGCAAAAAAAGTGGATAAATGAGCGAAACAACGAGTGAAAAATGCGAAAAAGTAAGCGATTCAACGACCTTTCAGTGACGTTACGTTAATGCGTTTCTTGAAAGTTGTTTCGAAATGCACATAAACATAGAAAAAAACCACTTTTCTCACGTATCCGTGGTGAAAAACAGCAAATAAACCTTTTTCGAGTTACTAAAGTGTAGGAAAACAACGAGGAAAGCGATGGCAAACCGCCAAAAGCAACACAAAACAACTGCAAAATTGGATGTTGACGGTTCCGCTTCCCACACACAATGACATTAGCTTTACGACAGTTTTTTAGCGCTAAAGTCGCGATAAAAACTGAAGTCTGATGCTCTCAGTAAAAACAGTGAGAACAGTAAAACAAAATTGTGTTATTTGCTATCAGACACCATTTAAATTAACAAGAAGGTCAGAGGAGACGTCTAAGTGGGCCAAGCCAAATTCAGGGACGTAGCCTCCACTTAACTTGAGTAGGCAAACCCTTCCGCAGCTCCTTTGCCTAAGTCAATTAAGGCAATTACAGTAAGGTTAGCTCAAGCGAAGCCTAAAAACTCAGTTTAACGTTTAGTTTTATTTTCAAACAGTTTTGCGATCAAATTCAAGCTCCTAGAGCAATAATGAAAGGCCAAATATGAAAGACGCAACAGGCCCTGGTCTTTGTTCAAGCAATGGCGCTCTTCTCTTCTGTAGCGAATTGAAATAAGAAGCCAACAACCAGCACACACTACACAGCGAAACAACATTGTTGTTTTCCCCGTCTCTCTCATTGCGCGTCAAGACTTTAGAGAAAAGCGCCTTTTGAACGATAAGCTCTGCGCAGAACGTGTCTATTTAAGGAAATTCAAAGTGGAGCGCGGCGCAATAACAGCCAAGAATAGATGAAGCGCTAATGCCAAATAGATTAAATGCACTGTGAGTGGGAAGCGGACGTCAAGCGTTAAGATTCTAAAAGCAGGAACTCGCAAAGAAAAACGACTTCTCGAACGAAAGACAAATATTTGCTCTCAAGTGAACGTGACGGAGTGAACGCGCGCATTGTTCTGCAAACTCTTAATGTCCGAAAAATCGATGTGCCATGTGGGAATTGGTTTTAGTGTGAAAAAACGCAGATATCCACGAAAGAACAATTTTTGATTAATACGATTTGATGCGCTTCAACAGAAAATTTTGCGAATTTAGTTAATTTTCCATTTTCCACAGACCATTTTCACCAAAATCTGAAATTAACTCGTTTGCGATGCATAGATCAAGCGGAGCGGAACAACGTTCAGCGCAAAAAAAAACTGATTTGAAAAAGTCAAAAATAGCCAGATTTCGATTTTAAGGCCACCACAAAATCACATTTATCAAATCTCACCGGACGATTCCATTAGCGAACATCCACGATAAAGTCACATTTTATTCTAAATTAAGCTATCTAAATTCAAAAAAGACATTCGGCATCGAATTTTGGTTTGTGGTTTGAACTCCATCTATGTGAGATTTCAATGAAAAAATTGAAATTCAACCGTACCTACAGGGCCAAAATGTTTATAAACTTGCGATTGGCTATGCGCACGAGTGCGAACTTGATGCTAGCTAAATCGCAAAAAAAAAACAAATTTGTTGTGATAAATAAAAAAATAATGAATTTCCTGTAATTTAATTTATTTGAATAAAATAAATTTTTTTTTTAATTTTGTAATTTTTAGAATTTTAATAAGTTTTTTTTAAACATTTGCTAAAACTTGCTCAACAACCTTCCTGAAGCCTTTGGACAAACACACGTTGCAACGAATACGCGCACATTCTTGCGCAAATAACAACGGCGAAGCCGGGAATAGAACCTCCTCACTTCCACATCGACCTCGTGACGCGTTTTGTAACAAGAACGGATTGAACCCAAACTCGGTCGTGGGCGTAAAAGCAGCCAAAAATTGAAACGCGCCAAAGCGAATTATTAATATTCAATTCTGAACAAACATGACACGAGGACCTTTCCGACTGGAAGCAGCTGCTCAAACAGCAAATCCTTCCGGGGAGCTAGAGGCTTCGGGTGATGAAATCGATTTGAACGACAGAGCGGAAAGAGGATATCTTGGGGATGACGACGTCGCTCGGACAGACAGACGAAAAACAGGCTCTGATCCGTCGACGCACGCGCCTCCTCTCAGCTGCCAATCACCGAGAACGCGCGCGACGACGAGTGAATTAAGATTGTGCGCGCAATTGACGTCAATTTGTTTGTTGGCATGCGAGCTGATGCGCGAACTTTGTGGTTTACAGCGCCGCGCGAAACGATCGGGGAAGCGAATCTCTTGGGCAACCGGTCACGTCCGGTCTTCGGCTGTTTGTTTGTGGAGTTGTCGGCGGGGCGGCGGCTAGCGACCACCGGTTCTGGCGGCGACGTTGTCGCAACAATCATCGCAAGTCGCCTCGGCGAAGAGTGATCTTATTGTACACAGCGAGGAGATCGCATGATGATGTGTCGTAGGCGGCGTTTTTGTGCTTTCCGGGAAGTCGTTTACTGACTGCGACCGGAATTCATTTAAGTTGACGGTTTTAACGGCTTGATTTAAATGCTCCTAGCCAGAGATGACATCTTTGAGAGTCTAAGTGTCCAAAGGTTTGATGTGCTTTCTCATTCGAAACGTACAAAAAAGGTCTAATGTGGCACTTTCAGAGATCCAACGGGTTTTCTGCATTTTGCAACGAAGAATCCTTACCGCGTTCCTCTGGCATAATATGCTGAGGCGACCATTTCATCAATTCTTCGTGCTGAGATTGACACAAATTCAATGCTTCATGGTAAAAAATGTCGGAATTTGACATGAATACTTTCGTTCAATCGTGAACGTGGACATTTGTGTGTTTAATTCCAGCTCATCAGAATCAAAGTGTTTCCGTTCTTGCAATTGCGATCCCAAGTTCCAATTCGCGGTATTTTCGTTGCCATTTTTTGATCCCAAAATTGCGGCATGTGACTCACTCTATAGTAGCTGATAAAAGCATACAAAACTCAAAACTCATAACAGCAACAAAAAAAGGCTTCGCTGGTTCAAACTTCAGAAATTTGTACGGATTCTGAACCTGGACTTAGATTTGCAATTGCGATTCCAAATTCAAAGGCACAAAAACAAGCAATTCGCGGTATTTTCGCATGATCCGATGCCATCAACGATTTTGATTTTGTTGTCGAACGGCACAGAATGAAACACAGAATTGTGGACAGTTGTTCCTGTTAACGGCACCTATTTGAGAGTTTGAAAGTGTGACATTTCTATCGTAATGATTGTAATGAAATGAATGAATGGTTGGTCCATTGTCGAACTTTCAGGTCGTCAGCTCAGATTAAGGTCGTCAGTCGTCAGTTCAGGTCGGAGATCGTAAATTCTCAAAATTTGAACATTGCGAGCATTTTAGCGTTTTAGATCGATAGCGTTTAGATCGATAGCGTTGATCGAGCGTTGATCGAGCGTTGATTTTGTGTCGTGTTTTCTGATCGTTTCAAAATCTCGGTGAGGACGGAAAACACACGCACACAAACATACTGTAAATTTGTTTTTCGCTTAATTAGAGGGACACGGACATCGCCCCCAAATGGTCTCCGATTTTTCTGAAATTTCGTCTATCCCCCCATTTTCGGCCCTTCCCACCAAGATGGCGCTTACAGAATTTTTGTAGGACAGCTCAGTCCTGAGCTATAAAAGTTAATGGGGATCCTACACTTACTGGAAATCAATGGTCTCACAGCGATTGGATTTTCGGGGACTTGGTCGTTCTCTAGAAATTTTCGGCCGTTTCGCGTGATTCTGATGGCATTAGCAAATTGGTCCAGAATAACCCAGGATACACAGAATTGTGTCCGAATGGCAGAGAAACGACGAAAATTCATGATTATCGGGTCGACTTTGACCTTGACTTTGTTGGCAGACGCGATTTTTTGCTTTTCTCAGTCGAACGGCTACAATTCTGTGTTTCCTGGGTCGTTGTAGACCAATTCGAGGTCGCGAGGAACGCTCATGCCACCAGAATCACGTGAAACGGCCGGAAATAGCCAGATAACGGCAAAGTCGCCTATATCGGTCAATGAACGACCGTATGCAGATCATATTTGCCGCAATCCAATCGCTATGAGACCACTGATTTTCCAATAAATGTAGGATTCCCATTAACTTTTATAACTCAGGATTGAGTTGTCCTACAAAAATTCTGTAAGCGCTTCTGTAAAATTCATCTTGGTGGGGGGGGGGCAGACGAAATTTCAGAAAAATCGGAGACCATTTGGGGGCGATGTTCGTGTCCCTTTAAAGAGAGGGTTTGCGGACTACCAACCCTTTTACCCTTTTTCTGGACATTCTCTCTACATTCATACATATGTATTAAGTTTGAACCGTGACGTTTCCGCGCAAACTATTACCACGCCAACGGTTACCGCGCAATTTAGAGCGGTAACCGTTGGCGTAGAAATGTCGTGACGCCCGTTTGAACATTTGAACAGAGTGTTATCGAGCCACTGGGAACAAAACAAATTTTCGCACTTTGAAGAATTAATCTTATCAAAGAATCCATTTTCCCTTGAACAGGTGTGTTTCGCTCAATTCACGATGCTGTTTGTTACACTCACTGCGAACAAACAATTCATTTGTTTCCTTTTTGGCTGTTTGCAGGTCGTCTTGCTGCTGCCGACCAATCAATGTCGGACAACAAATATGAAGTTCTCTTCAGCCTTGTTATGAACATAACTACCTGCGTTCATATGCCACTTAAACTCTTTGCAATTTACGTCATCGTCCGTCACACGCCGCCGCAACTCCGCCACTACTCCTACTTTACTCTCAACACGATGTTCTGGAACTTTCTCTGCAATTTCCTCACCGCCTTTGTGCACTTCTACCCCTATTTCCCGCCATTTGCCTCCGAGCGGATGGGATTGCCAGACATTTCATTGAGAATGACGAATTTGGCTATTGGTTGTATCTTCTAATAGCTTTCCTGATAGCTGAATGCGCCTTTGCGCTGCTGTTTGCCTTCCCACACCGCTACATCGTGTTTGTCCATCCGAAACTGGCCGCTCGCATCCGACCGGCCTGGATCTTTGCCCTCTGCGCTGCAGCACACGTTATCTTCGGTTTACTCTTCTTTCCAATCACAAGCGAATTGACCGTCCGCTACAAGGACTATCCAGAAATGGCGGAGCTTCCCGATGCACAATTTGATTTTTGTTTTAAAAACAATGGCATGGTGAATGTTGCGGTTTTGTGTTTGTATGCTGCAGGGATCACCGCTGGAATCCTCATTATCGTCGCGTCTTCATTCTTGTTCTTACGAAAAGTTCGAAAACTTCAAAGAGAAATCACCCACGAGGACACGTTGGCCCTCCAGAAGAAGGTCTTCGCCAGTCTTCTCACGCTGACTGCCGTCGCGATGCTCTTTGGCGGCATTCCATTTATGGTAATGGTTTGCGGATACATCTTTCCTTTGGCGCCCTACAACCGGGAAATGGCCATGATCAGCATGGTTGTTCTCTGCAATCACGGTGGCGTTTCCGCGGTCGCTTACTTGGTCTTCTTCAAGGCGTATCGAGTGGCGGTCAAGCGGATTTTCTCAAATCTGATCGATCGGCTAACGAGAAGGACAATCAAGGTGCTTTCTGTTTTTGTTTGCTTAAAGTAATCGAACGTCTCTCGCAAAGTCAAATGAATTTTATTATAATTTCAATAAATTCAGCGCATCGTCTTCAGCCTGACAAGCACAAGCTATCTGAGTGTGTTTTGGTCCGTTACAGAGTCTCTAACCATGCGCTGATAAGCTCAAAAGTCACTAACAAAAGGGTGTAATCAGCTGAGTGCTCTCTGTTCATGACTCATCCTGCAACGCCTTAAAAGGTCTTTCCACCGCGTGTATCTCATCAGTTCATCTCTGAAGTCTCTGAAATAAAGTCGTTCCTTGTCCTCATAGCCCTCGTCGCTCTGGCCGTCGCTCTCAAGTGTCCCTTCAAGCGCATTGACAGCACGTTCAAATGGTCGCGCTCCATCGTTGACTGCGACGCGATGGCCAAGAACATCTCGCACCTGAGCGATCCTCGGGCCAATCACTTCTGCATCACTTTCATCGGTGAGTTGCGCCCTTCTCTCGCCGCATACGGTAAATTCTGTCCTTAGATGAGTGGAACATGACCATGCAGACCTGCGGAGTCGCCTACTGGACCGGCAGTTACCCCAGCGAGGAGCTCTACCGGTGCACGGTAGGTGGAGGGACGCCAGAGACTACTGGTCCAATTTGGGGAGATTTCAGGAGAACGGCGTCACCGACGTGGTGGAGGAGAAAAGTTTGAACTTTAAGCGCTACTGCTGCGACACCGATGAGTGCAACAGGGACTTCATAGAACTCCTTTAATACGTTTCATTTGTCATGCTATCATGCGATATAAATCGTTATTTTCCACGCCTATTTCAACCACTCCCTGCGCCAGGCCATGTTCCTTCTGCTCGAACTGGGCGGAATCGTAAACGGCACAAACGAACCCTCATTCTTCCGGATCCCGATTGCCGCCAAGAATCTGCTCACATTCTGATTTTTAGTCTGAAATATCAAGTGACGCAGGAAACTCAAGAAAAAGCGTCAATTTTGGTTGACAACCTTAGCCCAGCTATATCGCCTACTTTACTTAACAGTTTTATGTGCTACATACAAATAATTGCATACAGTAAGGCGCCCAGCCGCCAAGCACTCAATAGTCACAGACTGTTTGTTCCAAACTCACTTTTATAAAGAAAAAGTAGTCAAAGTCAAAAAGTCAAAACGCTTTGAAATTGCTGTGTGCTTGAAAGTGAATGAAATTCCTGCTTCTGTTGATTATTCAGACTAGAAAACACGTTACGCGAACGCGAAAAACAAACGACGCCTCCTCCTATTTGTGTTCGATCGATCGGCGCGTGCGGTTTCTGCAATCGACTGTTCTGATCGATTTATCTAAAGATCGCACTGGCGACTGGAGCGTGTACGAGGTTTACGTGAAATAATCGATCAATTCGCTTTGTTGTGCTTGCTTCTTCTTTGTTGTTTGCAGGTCATGGTGCACATCCACAAGTCCAAGCCGAAGAGAAGAGCTAGAACGAGTTCCTCTGGCAAGCCAACTGGTCCCAAATCCAAGCTACAGAAGAGTTTGAAATCGATACACAAAAGCAAAAAGCCTTACCAGATTCACCGAGCACATGAGGTACTGAACTGTGGATTTTTTAGACAATCTAGACAATCTTGCAGGACGGAGACGCATTTGAAAAGTTTAAGATCAAATTCAAAAAAGTTTACGATTCACCCGAAGAAGAAGCGCGTCGATTCAAATTTTTCGTTCGAAACTGCAAAGTGATGCGCAGGCACAATCGATCAAAGACCGCGTATGGGGTCCGAGTGAATCAGTTTGCTGCGGACGAATATGACAAACGAGGACAACTTCGTGTGGGCAACTCGAAAGCGGTCTGGCGCAATTGAAGCTTTTTGCTCAATTCAAGCTGAAATTTGTATATTTTTATTACTATTGGTAATCGACAATTCCACAATGAATAAAGCACCGTTAAGAGCGCTATTCTGTCGACAAAACCTCTATTTTCTAGATGTGAGGCTGCAGAACGTTCAAGAGAATCGCGCCTCTCCCGAAGAAGAGGACCATCACTTCGAATTGTCCGTTGTAAAGAAATGGGAACATTAGCTTTTTCAGCAGAACCCAAAGCTCCAAGCAACGCTTCTCCACTTCCTGCTCAATGCTGAATCCACACGCTTCCTCGTCACGCTCAATTTAGTGGAATGCAATCGTCTTTAGTAGCAAATCCATATCAAACGACGGCTGTCGTCATGGTGTTTCATCCTGCTAGCCAGGGAAGCTAGGGTTTTAGTTAATTACGGGAATACATGTTGCTATTCCATATTCCATTTATATTCCATTACTACATATTGCAATGTCTCAACTTACGAGAAGAACGTCTCCAAAGGTCAAAAGGACCGATTTGGAACAGCTTCTGGACTTTGGGTAGGAAGAGTTCAACTCAAAGGAGCTGAGCAGAATCTACAGACCGATTTAATCGAGCCAACTAATTGAAACGGAAGAAGATTGTGATGCTCAGAAGCCAATACAGGCCTTTAATCGTCTTTTAGTTTGTAAAAATAACACAAACGTCATGTTTTCTCAGTGTTCTGTGGTCTTTACACTCCACTTCCATTCTTAGTTAATTCTCTGAGACAACATGGCGTCAGTTGCAACGCGTTCGGGTCTGCATCTTTAGATGGCACGATGCCAACTCGGCGGCGCCAAAACCTTGAATTAATTCGTCTCACACACCTTCATGTAGCCAACGAAACAGAGAAGGATAGTGTTGGCGACGGCGGCGGCGCGCTCCTCGTGGTCAGCGACTGGCGGTACCGCTCGCTCGCGAAATCACTCGCGAGCGAGTGGCGCGCGGTTGTGGCGATGACGCCGCAACCGCCGCATCGATTTGTTCGTTGTTTTTTGTTTGTCGCGCAGACTGGTCACATCGCGTTTTTCCGAGGAGCGCAACGGCTCGAGCGAGCCTCTCTTTCTGTCTTTTTGCCATTGGTGGACAGCGTATTGCTTATAGCGCCTGTTTTTTGCTGCTTTTTTGCGTAAAAAAGTGTTTTCTGACACATTAGTAGCATCGCATCTTGGCCATTTCTCACGCATCGCTTCATATTCGCACCTGCAACGTGAATTCACCTAAGCGATGCTGTTCCACACAATCATCGCATCGCATTTTTGCAGAATTCGTCGCATTTAGGCCGGAGATTGGACCGTCAAACTCAGATCACCACAGCATTCACCATGGCCTCCGTTCCAGTCGCTCAGGATGACAAGACCAAGAAGAACGAGGAGCTCGCGACCGCGATCCTCAAGGAGAAGAAGCGCCCCAATCGACTGATCGTCGATCAGTCGACCACTGACGACAACTCGACGATCGCGATGAGCCAGGCGAAGATGGACGAACTTGGCCTCTTCCGCGGAGATACCGTACTCCTGAAGGGCAAGAAACGCTGCGAAACGCTGGCAATTGTGCTGTCGGAGGAGGGATGCGCGAACGAGCGAGTTCTCATGAATCGCGTCGTCCGCCACAACCTCCGTGTGCGGCTCGGTGACGTTGTTTCCGTGACCGCCGCGCAGAACGTCGCCTATGGAACCAAGATCCAGGTTCTGCCTGTCGATGACACCGTTGAAGGTCTTACCGGGTAAGGAAGGACGCTTTTCCGACATTTCGCTTACTCTGTGCTCGTTTAGAAACCTCTTCGACGTCTACCTCAAGCCCTATTTCCTCGAATCGTACCGTCCGGTCAAGAAGGGCGACATGTTCAGCGTGCGCGGCGCGATGCGGACTGTTGAATTCAAAGTGATCGAGACCGACCCATCGCCCATGTGTGTGGTCGCGCCTGAAACAGTGATTCATTGCGAGGGCGACCCAATCAGCCGCGAGGACTGCGAGGATTCGGCCAACGACATCGGCTACGACGATATTGGAGGATGCCGCCCGCAGATGGCAAAGATCAAGGAGATGGTCGAGCTCCCGCTCCGTCATCCCCAACTCTTCAAGGCGATCGGCATCAAGCCCCCACGCGGAATCCTCCTCTACGGACCTCCCGGCACCGGAAAGACGCTGATCGCTCGCGCTGTTGCCAACGAAACAGGCGCGTTCTTCTTCCTCCTGAATGGACCCGAAATCATGAGCAAACAGGTCGGAGAGTCGGAGCAGAATCTGCGGAAAGCGTTCGAGGAGTGCGAGAAGAATTCGCCCGCGATCCTCTTCATCGACGAACTCGATTCGATCGCCCCGAAGCGCGAGAAAGCGAACGGTGAGGTGGAGCGGCGGATCGTCTCGCAGCTGCTGACCCTGATGGACGGCCTCAAGAAGCGCTCGCACGTGGTCGTCATCGCCGCCACCAATCGTCCCAACTCGATCGACGGTGCGCTTCGTCGTTTCGGGCGTTTTGACCGCGAAATCGACATTGGAATCCCTGATGCGGTCGGCCGTTTGGAGATTTTGAGAATCCACACGAAGAATATGAAGCTCGGCGAGGACGTCAATCTCGAGGAGGTTCGTTTTTTGTCCTTTACAACAGCCCACAATTGAGCCTGTTTGCAATGACGAATCGTGCAGGGGTCCTGAAATCGGTCCATATGTGAGCCAATGTGCCCGAAGGCGGTCGACATCGGGTCGGCCGCACTTTGGTTGCGCAGAAAAATAGCACCCACCGAGCGAACAAAGTTAGAAATTTGCGATTTTTTGCGTTTTTTTTTTTGGATTTTACTGATCAGATTATTCCAGGTCGCCAACGAATCGCACGGAATGGTCGGCGCCGATCTCGCCTCGCTCTGCTCAGAGGCCGCTCTGCAGCAAATCCGCGAGAAGATGGACCTGATCGACCTGGAGGACGAGACGATTGACGCGCAGGTGCTCGACGCGCTCGCCGTCACGATGGAGAACTTCCGCTTCGCTATGGGCAAAAGCTCGCCGTCCGCTCTCCGTGAGACCGCCGTCGAAACGCCGAATGTCAGCTGGAACGACGTTGGAGGTCTCGAAGACGTCAAGCGCGAGCTCCAGGAGCTCGTACAGTACCCGGTGGAGCACCCGGACAAGTATCTCAAGTTTGGAATGCAGCCCTCGCGTGGAGTTCTCTTCTTCGGGCCTCCCGGCTGCGGAAAGACCATGTTGGCAAAGGCGATCGCGCACGAGTGCAAAGCCAACTTCATCAGCATCAAGGGCCCCGAGCTGCTCACCATGTGGTTCGGCGAGTCGGAGTCGAACGTCCGCGAAGTCTTCGACAAAGCTCGTGCCGCCGCGCCCTGCGTTCTCTTCTTCGACGAGTTGGACTCGATCGCGAAGGCTCGCGGCAGCAACCCTGGCGACGCAGGCTCATCCGATCGTGTCATCAATCAGCTTCTGACCGAGATGGACGGAATGGGCGCGAAGAAGAACGTCTTCATCATCGGAGCGACGAATCGTCCCGACACGATCGACGGTGCTGTGATGCGTCCTGGCCGTTTGGATCAGCTCGTCTACATTCCGCTTCCCGATGAGGGAAGTCGCCGCCAGATCTTCAAGGCGAACCTGAAGAAGACGCCCCTCGCCGCCGACATCGACTTGGATTGCTTGGCCACGGCCACAAAGGGATTCTCCGGCGCCGACATCACCGAAATCTGCCAACGCGCTTGCAAAATGGCGATCCGCGAGTGCATCGAGAAGGAGATCGCGGCGGAGAGAGAGCGCCAGGCGCGAGCTGCAGAGGGAGAGGAGCAAATGGACGATGGAGCGACGGTTGATCCTGTTCCTGAACTCACTCGTCTCCACTTCGAAGAAGCGATGAAACACGCGCGTCGCTCAGTCAGCGACTCTGACATTGTGCGCTACGAGAGCTTCTCGAAGACGCTGCAGCAGTCGCGTGGAATGGCGCAGGCAAAGTTCAAGTTCCCCACTCAGGGAGGATCATCTCCTCAGGCTTCTCAAGCGCCGGCTGTTTCGCAGAATGAGGATGACGACTTGTACGCTTAGGATGGTGTTGTGGGGTGGTGTTTGATGTTTGATAATAAATTTAATTGAGTAAAAAGTGATTTGTGTGTGTAACCTCAAATTTGAGATCGTAGTGAACTGTCAGAATGTCAGACAACAAAGAACCGTATGCAGCGAGTACTGAGGAGAAGAGGGACAGAACTGTAGGCGGGAGACGTCGGCGAATAGCTTAGCGTAATTTTGTTAAAGTTCATCGACGAATGATCGTCTTCTGCGCTCAGCGAATTTTGCACTTCCTTCACATTGTGAGTGCTGAGAGTTATTTTGGAATCGGCCAATGTAATTGTTTGATCGACACACAATGTGGTTGGGTAATCAAAATAACCGAAAACTCAATTATCGTAATTTTCCACTTCATCTCTCAGTTTCAGCATTTAAGTATCAAAACAAAAGTCCAAATTGCGTTGAAAACATTGACTTATAACTGGAATTACTACCGATCAGACGTTCCTGGGAATCCGCTGAGTCATATTCGAATCCGCTGAAAGCATGTTATGAAACCGTGTGAACAAAACTTGGAGTGAAAACAGAGATGACTGATGATGTGACTTGCCTCTCAACGATCAAATTCCAGTCTCTGATCGAAGGAGGAACGTAGGGTTGCATAAAAGCAGTAAAGTCAGTTCGAGCTCCGTGTTCCGAGCGAGAGCGTATTCTTTGAGCGTTCAGCGAGACTGGCGTGCGTCGAAATATCTTTTTGCTCTGTCTACAATTTTCTCTTGTCTTCTTACGGTATCTCCCGTCCGAGTTGTAATGTCTGACTAGACTCGGACCTCGGATTTTTCTCTTTGTACGATGAACACTTATCTGTCACCACCTAACGAGCCTCGGTAGAAACACATCTTTGTTCTTGAAAATTCGGTATTTGAGGGTCCACTTGCCCGAATTCTGTCATTTCCACGATTTTATCGCTGGATTATCGGAGAATCCGCCTATCCACGGCATTCCGCCCCAGCCGAGTTAGCCTGGATGAAGCTCGACAACACCGTTTACGGGGGTGAGTTCTCCTCCCTCCACAACGCTGCGATCTTTTGCCTTATTTCACGATTCCTGTTCATTGAAATAGCAATTGCCGGTGTCAGATTAGCGGTCAAAGTGAGGAAACCCCTGTTTTGAACTTTTGGAACTGGATTAGAATTGCGAGTACTGTAATAGCGTGGGACTCAAAAAAACGTGCGTAATCAAAATAACCGAAAACTCAATTATCGTCGTTATCCACTTAATCTCTCAATTTCAGCACTTGCGTCGAAAACAAAGCTCTCAATTGCGTTGAAGAATTCCGCTCACATGGCTTCCTTGGCGCAGGAATACAGTCCACTGCTTGGATCGTTGTACATACTGATTGCCGTCTTCACCCTTCCTGTCTACATTGCCATCATCAGGGTTAGCATTGTCAGCTCCTACTATGACACATTCTAATCGTCATTTTTTGAGCAATTTCGAACGCACAAACCCTTCAAATCGAACGTAACCTTCCTTATTCTATCCGTTTTGGGCGTTTTGGACTGCTCGATCCTGGTGGCGTTCATCGGATGCGGCATCTTCACGTTGGCACACAACACATTCAACGTTGTGCTCGAGAATGTGGGTCCATCCGGCTCCTCTCCGTCTCCAATTCCCAATTTATAGGTGGTCGCCGGGCTTCTGAACGCTACTTCTATCGCCTGCATTCCTGCTTTCTTTCTTTTGGCGCTCAATCGGTTTTTTGTCCTTTCGAACATTTTTGAAATGCCCAAAATGTTCTACAAAGCCGGTTTAATTCTTGTTGTCATCGTGTGGATGGCCTATTTTTGCATTTCCCAAACTCCGTGGGTTCGAGTGCAGTACAGGCTAGAATACGCGGTTATTGGCTACGATTACACCTTACCCTTCTCAGATCACCTCTCAAATTTCGAGTATTACTCGAATGTGACCTTGATTTGCATGACGCTGACTACCTACGTGCTTACGGTCATCTTTCTCGTCAATCGCAGGCGCACTTTGATCTCCTCACAGCAGGCGGTGATCACCTCGGCGGAACTTCGCATTTTGCTGCAGGCGCTCATCATCTTCATCGGCTCTACCGTAGTCGTGGTGCTGCCGACTTTGGGAAAATCTTTCATCTCTACCGAAGCGCTTTACATTGTTGTGATGTTCCATTGTGAGCTCGCCTACGGGGTTTTCAATCCGCTCGTTTACCTCCTTCTTAACAGGTAGGCCTGTTGTTTGATATGACATGGGGATACACTTTAAAATTTAGAGAGCTGAGAAATCGGTTCGTGCGCATTAATACCGCTGTGGTACCTGTGAACGTCTCCACCACAGTGACGCAAAAATCTATACAAAATGTACGATCAAACTTGAAGATGGAAGAAGCAGTACAGGAACCGTAGTTCGCGAGTTAATTGCTTTTGTTCGTATTATAATGAAGCTCGGAAATTGATGTTTGGTCGTCAAATCGGCTTGAAATGGCCAACAATGTTCATTGTTGGCTATTGTGGAAACAGACAGTCCCGCAGTGGAGTCCTTCGATAAGACGTTATCCCTCCTTCCTCTTCCTTCAGACCTGTCGCTCGACTCTTGCGTTTCGCGTCCCTTTTCGCACGACCTCTAGCTTTGTTCACATGGTGCGGAAGGCATAACATGCTTTCAGCGTCAAGAGTGACTAAGCAGATGCACATGATCGTCAGAAGTTCACATGAACATTTTGGCAACTTTCCAGGCTTGAGATGCTCATTAAACAACAGCAGAAGGCACACAAATTTAGCAGAATTAAGAAAACAAACACAAAAACGCGAACACAAATTTGAGATCGTAGTGATTTATCACAACTGTCAGAATGACAATAAAGAGCCGTATGCAACAGATATACATATACACTTATGTACACGCTCCTTCCGCCGCCTTATTGGTTTCTAGGCGAGTACTGCCGTGAACTTGGTGAGTACTGTGGCGACGATGGCACATACTGCAGACTGCTCGGCGAGTACTGCGCAGAGAACGGCGAGTACGCAGGGGAAGTTGGAGCCATCGGCGACGAAGGCGAATACTGAGGAGAGGAGGGAGAGTACTGCGGCGACGATGGGCTGTAGGCGGGAGAAGTCGGCGAATAGCTTGGCGAAGCCGCAGAGTAGCGTGGAGAGGAGGGCGAATATCCGGGAGAAGTTGGTGAATAGCTCGGCGATGTTGGAGAATAGCGTGGAGAGGAAGGCGAATAGTTAAGAGATGTTTGACGTGGCGATGTAGGTGAATACGCTGAAACAAAGGGATCACTATGTTTGCATCTGAAGAACTTACACGGCGAAGTCGGAGAATAACTAGGAGACGTGGGCGAGTAGCTTGGCGACGTAGGTGAGTAGCTTGGCGATGTCGGACTATAGTTTGGTGAATAGCCCGGCGAGCTAGGCGAGTAGAGAGGACTTGTAGGCGAATAGTTCGGGCTGATGGCACCGCCCAGGAACCCTGGGCTCAATCCACCGTCAAATCCAGGTGACATTGCGCCCAACGAATTCGCTGGCAACATTTCTCCAGGGCTCCAAGCCTCGCTGTAGGCGGGCGAGAAGCCAGCAGCTCTGGAAGTCATTCCCGAGCCTGTTGCTGGACTCCACGCTGCTCCACCGTATGCCGGCGTCGCACCCGAGTTCCAAGGAGTTGAAGCGGGACTCATCGATCCGCTGGATGGACCGCCGAACATTCCAAAAGCTGCTGCTCCGGTTGTCGATTCAATTTCCATACTACGCTTGCACTTCTCGGTGTCGAGCACCAAATCGAACGCGCCCGTTCCTGCTTTCGCAAGCTGTCCGAGGATGATGTTCTCCGAAACTCCTGAAAATTAACAAAATGGTAGATCAGTACTCATCGAAATGAAGCCAATTTTGCTACTTGGAATTGTAAGCAACTCAAACCAGATTTTCAAAAACTCAAAACAGGTTTTGCTGGTGCTAATTGGTGCCAACTAGACGCAAACTACCGTACCTTTAACCGGATCAACTTCAGAATGCGCAGCCGCTTCCATCAAGATGTCGACCGTTTCTTCGAACGAGCATCTCATCAGGGCGCCAACTTCCTGTCGGTTGATTCCGTGACGAGTGATCGCCATCAAATGACCCCGCGCAGTCATCACATCGCACAGAAGCGCCAAATGTCGGTAGTTGACGTAGGAGACGTCGAAACTGATCACTGCGTGCACTTCGCGCTCAATCGCCTTGCGCGCCGCCTCGATTCCCAACACTTTGAAGATTTCGCAAATGTCGTTTGACGACGTGCGGATCGGGTCGACGTGACGCTCGGCCAGCACCTCCATCAACGCTGTTCCGTCTGTTTCGAGAATCCATTCAGCTTGACTCTTGAAAGCGCCTTCCGGAGTGATTGTGATCTTCTTGCGGTCGTCTGTCTGTGGTTTATGCATGTAGACCTTTGAAATGGAGTCGATTCCTTGCAATGTCAAATCGCAGAGCAGATTTGCTTCGATGCAGCGAAGGAACACGTCATCTTCCATTCTGTCGATTTGCTCTTCCTGAAACAGACAGAGACTGTGGATTATCTGGAAGGGTCTAGACCCACATTTTCGCTCTTGTCACTTCTGTTTGCAATACGCAGCCGGAAGACGAGCTTCTCCGCATTGTCGTCAGTGTAGATGACGTTCAAATCGTCGCCAAAACCGTGCTGAATTTTCTCCGCAATGGCCTCCATGGTCAATTTCTTGGCGGTCATCCTCTTGCGGTCGAGCTCCAAACGAAGCACCCACGGACTGCAGTGAGCTGCTGCGTCAACGTGTTCGGACATCTCGTTGAAGATCTGCACCCACTCAGCGTCTTCTTCAATTACCGTATTCGCTGGATCCGGATCATAGTAGATGGCGGTGCTAGCGGTGACTTTGCGGAGCGTCAAGTGCTCAAGCTTGCACAGCACGTCTTTGCATCTTTCCGCATCTCTGAAATCAACGATTGTACCAGGCAAAGCGAGGCCAAAGGGTCGTACTTGGCAGGCGCTCCAGTCAAGTAAACAGTCAGAGACGGCGTTTTCGGCGACTTTGAAATGTTGATAATCTCCTTGAGACGCGGGACACCGAGCGTTACGTTCTTCGCCGAGACACCGGCGTAGTGGAACGTGTTCAGCGTCATCTGAGTGGCCGGCTCCCCCAAACTCTGCGCAGCCAACGCACCGACCATCTCACCGGGCTGAGCGATCGCCTGATTGAAGCGAGTTTCAACTTCTCCCAGCAGCCATTCGAACGCCTCCGCCCCGAGGCGATGTTTCTCTGCCAGCTGCTTGGAGCACAGTGTGGAGCGCAGCAGTATGCTCATTAGCAGCGTAGCGTTGTACTGCGCTTGTTTCGAAATTTGATCCTCTCCGGAGACGATGATCAGCTTCTTGCACAGTTCGCTAACGCCTTCGACCACCCTAACCGGACTGAGATCACTGGGCTTGCGCACATCAACGTGGAAGATCTTTTGCGCATTGCGGATGAGACGCTGCAGATTGCACGGCAACACGACGTTTGCGTTCCCCGTCGGGAAGATCTCTCTCAACAGCGTGCGGTCGTTTATCAGCTGATCCCATTCCTCTTCCACAATCTTCAGAGCTTCAGGATCCGCCCGCAGCGAGCGGCCAGTCTCCTCTGTGTAGCAGCGTTTGATTGTCTTCTCGTCGCTCAAATCCAACTTGAAGTCGCGAACGAATAGCGCGTTTGAGGGCTTCAAGCTAGGCATGCTCTGGTGTTCGACCCACAGACCGTCGAGACCATCTTCTCCATAGCTGAATGGAATATTTGCCGCCTTAACACCGCCGTTCGTTTCGATTCATTGCTTACCGTAGTTGAACCAACTGACCGACCGAATTACGAACGGTTCCATCGTAGTTCACCATCACGGATTCCATCGCTTTGATGAGACGACGCTGGATGTACCCAGTTTCGGCTGTTTTGACGGCGGTATCGATGAGACCTTCACGACCGCCCATAGCGTGGAAAAAGAACTCTGACGGGGTTAGACCAGCGAGGTAGGAGTTCTCGACAAACCCACGAGATTCTAAGCGTGATTTTGCAGCCAAAATGGATTACGGTATGTGCCTAACCTGGTCCATAGTCGTGTTTAATGAAGTGCGGTAAGGTGCGATGCCTAAAGCCGAACGGAATCCGCTTGCCTTCAACGTTCTGTTGACCGACACATGCGATAACCTAAGCCGAAAAGCTGACTGAACAAAGGTCTGAAAAGGAGCGCAGCTACCTGCGAGATGTTGATTTTGGAGCCCTTCGATCCGGCCACGACCATAGCCTTGAAGTTGTTGAATTCGGAAAGCGATTTCTGCGCCGAACTGCCAGTGCGATCGCGAGCGTCATTGAGGATTTGATTGACCTGATTCTCAAACGTCTGACGAAGCGTATTCCCGGGAGTCGATTCCAACTCGTCGTTGTGCGCTCTCTCGATTACGCTCACAACATCCGCCTTCGCTTTGCGGATGGTATTCCGGATCTCCTTGTAGGTCGATTGATCAGCGATCGTATCGCCAATGCCTATCGTATGGCCTTCCGCCAGGAGCCACGCATTGACGACCGTTTGTATATGCGAGTAGAATTGCGCAGCAGAGTCGTGGCCAAGTTCGTGCACGACAATGTGAAGCAGATTGCCGGCCTGACGTCCAACTGTTCGCGCGCAAATGATTCCCGCGAGCAGTTCGCCATTTTCGATAATTACGTTTGTGTCTCCGGGAGAGATCCACTTGTAGGGGCCGCTGTCTTCATCGTCGGGATGAGTGAAATGAGTACGCGAACAGTTTACGCTTCCCGGAATGATCAACGTGAAAATCTGCTTTCCTAAAGCCCAAAATTGACGAAAATGCCGTCTTGAAGGATTAGCCAACCTGTCCACAAAGGCTTCGGTTTTAAGATTGCCGGCTGAGGAACTTTCCCGTCCCAATTCGGCAGATGCATCAGCAGATCCATCAGCCGCGGAAGTTCAATGAACACATCACGCTTGGTCATCATGCGTACAGCGCACAGAGTGTCCTGCACGATGCCCATGACCGGTTTGTTCGCTTGCGGAGTGATCAGCTGCCGTGGCACCATGCACAGTTCCGAGATCTCAGCAATCGTCTCCAGTGACTGCGGGAAATGTAAATTCATCTCATCGCCATCGAAATCTGCGTTGTACGGCGTGGTGACCGAGAGATTCATGCGGAACGTCGACCACGGAAGAATCTTCACCCTGTGGCCCATCATGCTCATCTTGTGGAGAGTGGGTTGACGGTTGAAGACAATGATGTCGCCGTCGTGCATGTGCCGCTCAACACGGTAGCCTGGTCGGAGGTGGAGATCGGCAGCGTGCGGATGGTAGCGGAGATCGACGCGTGCGCCGTTCTCACGAATGATGTATTTGGCACCGGGGTACTGGGAATCACCTCTGTTGACGAGTTCTTGCAGTCTGAAAGCGGCACTTTTAGTACTGTTTTGAGTGTTCTGTCCATAAGATCGAGCTTAAGAACAAAATCGAACGCTCGTAACCTCAACTTGCGCTAACTGTCTTACGCTTAGGCCTAGAAGTTGCGAATTTAATGAGTGAATTTTGGGCAAGCGCCGGACGAATTTGGCGCATGGCTCTTTTAGTGCCAAGTTAAACGCTTCTGAAAGTTGCTCTACAAAGCCTGGTAAGCCGGGAAACCAGGCTAAATTACTAAAACAGTCAGCCTATGCTCAAGCTCATTTACCGACTGGTCAATCACCTGCGCGCCTCGGCCTCTAAAATTCAGGTTATAACGCTGCTAGTGGACGGATTTTGCCGGATTTTGGCCTCTCTGATTTAGTTTTGGCCACGATTCGCTAGTAGAGCTAGTAGACTTACTTGTCAATATTGAACGGAGTGACAATCTCAGGAAACGTCAAATTCTGCGCAATTGTCCTCGGCACACCGACTGTGTCAATCGGCAAATTCGGGTCCGGTGTAATCACAGTGCGAGCGGAGAAGTCAACTCGTTTTCCCATCAAATTGCCACGAATGCGACCTTCTTTGCCGGTCAAACGTTGCTTGATCGACTTGAGCGGGCGACCTCCTTTCTGCGTGGCGGTCGGTACACCGGGAATGCAATTGTCGGTCAGAGTGGCGACGTGGTACTGTAAAAGTTTCACATCTTCGGCGATTATGTGAGCGGCAGCGCCGTGCGACTCGTTACGCCGGAGCTGATTGTTCGTTTTTACAATATCCGAAAGTTTGTGCGTTAGATCGTCTTGATTTCTGGCTGCGCCGAACGTGACTGCCGCTGGCCTCACTGCGAGTGGAGGCACCGGAAGGATCTGGCAAATGAGCCAGTCTGGACGAGCAAATCGAGGATTTAAGCCTAGAGAGGAACTGTATCAATGAAGAGCTGTTTGGCTTACCCAGAGTCAGGCAATCATTGTCGGAGATGCCTTTGAATATTTCCAACGCCTTCTCAGCGCTAACAGCAATCTTCCGCTCTTGTCCGTCCTCATTTAGACGCTTCTTCCACTCGGCAAGCACTTCCAGGCCAACCCTGCGGTATGAAGGCTGATAGCGTCCGCATCCACCCGTTCTTCGCTCTTCTTCTTCCTCTCCTGGCGACGCGATCGAGTCGTCTGAACACTCGCAAACGCTTTTTGACTTGCACAGATCGGAGATCATCGCCAGTCGCTTCTTGAAGCTTCCCTGGGTCTTCTTGAGGATTTTGTTCACTCGTGGATTCGCTTTGTCAATTAGCAAACGACCGCATGAAAAGCAAACGCATCTCAAAAGCTAGAAAAATCACGATTTAGCGTCACTGTAACTGAGAAAAAGCCTACTTTTATAGTTTTAGTGAGAAAACCAATGTGGAAGACGGGTTTGGCCAGCTCCAAGTGACCAAAGTGTCCAGGACAATCGGAGAGATTGCCGGCGCAGGTTTGGCATCGGCTCCTTTTGTCGACCACACCCTGGCGAGGGTCCATAAGACCTCCGAGCTTTGGCTGGCCGTTCCCGTAGACTTCGGCAAACTCAATCTCCGCTACTGACATTCTTTTCTATTGACAAAAAGAAGCTAAACATGAGCGCAAAATCGCAGATTCGTACGATTTCATTGGGGCTGAGGACTCCGAATTGGACTTTCTTCACCTCGCGCAACGGTGCGCGAAAGTCGATCCCAACTAGAGCCATCGGTTCTGCTCTGAAATCAAGAAAGCAATTTTTTTGTTTATGTTTATGTACAATTTTGAATTCAGGATTTTAAGATTTAAAGTTTAAGCTCAGATTTTTATGAAATTTTGACTTTGTGTGGTTACGTGAGCACTCAAACTGGCCTCGATCGGCCAATGTCAACATAGAATTGTGGCGGAATAGCCGAAAAAATCAATTTGAGAAATCGTGCGGCCGGCGCGAAGTGCTGGCCAGAAAAACAAAAAAGTCAGCTAGCCTAAAAAGGCTACAATTATAGATCAATTGTCAGCAATCAATTGTCAAAAATAGCCACCTCCAAAAAGTTAGGATGGGTTTATTTTTTTTTATTATTTTTTATTATTTTATTAATTTAAATTATTTAAAAAAATTTAAATGGAAAAATAAATTAAAATTTTATAAAATAAAATTTTATTAACAAATTTTAATTAAATTAAATTAAATTAAAATTTATAGTAAAATTTTATATAGAAATTAAATGTTTAAAAATTTGTTTGCAAAATAAATAAATTTTACTTATTTGACCTCCAGCCACAGCTCAAAGTCTACAGCTTGACTAGCGTGGTCAGTGCCTGTTCATTTTGTGGTTTTTGCGTGGTTTTGCGAGACGTGAAATTCCCTCCTTGATACTCCTATGTTACTTCCGGCGGCCACTCAAAGTCCACAACGTGAGCGACTAGCGTTCAATATACGCGTCCGACGCGAAAATCGCCTATGCAAACAAACAGGACACCGTTGCCAGGTAGCGCCTATAGTTTCGAAATAGAGTTCGAAATTTGAAAATGCAGAGCAAACAAGAAAACCGCATTAAAGGTTTGTTGAATTTAGTTGCCAGGTGTATTGTATTCAGCTTGATTGCACGATCATTGATCACTTGACAGACCGACAGCAATCTTATCTTTGTGGAAGCGCTGTGTGCGCTCAGGCTTTGAAACTCAAATGAACCCAGTTTCTGCTCTCAAAATTGAGCAATTGGAGCAAATTAGAGCACTCTGGTTTTGACTCAATTCAACTGAAATCAACTTACTTCCAGAATCAGGAATTCGATTTCGTTCAGCGCTGCTCGAGGAGTCCAAACTTCTTGGCACAAAAGTTTAACAAGCCAGAGCAGCGCGCCAACCGCGTCGATCTATCGTTGAGAGAACGGCGGGCCGGCCGCGAGTTGGACTCTTTTATAGGTGCATTCGTTCGAAAACGATGACTCACGCTGACAATCGCGTCACTTCTCTGCCTCGTTGTGTTTCGGTTAGAGAAGCTCCGCCCAGACTGGTCGATGACGCAATCTCTTTGGTCGAACGCCAATTTTCGAAAATCGCGCGAACATTTCGAAGAGATTTGAAGGTTGGATTGCCTAGTAGCGACAATCTGCGCTCCTCACTTAAATGGTCGATTTTCAGAGGATAATTAGAGCATGATTTGGAGCTTGCTCAGAGTAATAGACGAGTGGTGCAGCCGCGATTTCAACTGATTCCCGAAAAATGGCTTAATAGGACGATGCTGTCGAAGTCAGATTAAAAATGCGCCGAAAAGAGACCAATATTGACCAATGAAAATATAATTAACCCATATTTAAAATAAAATACGCAATACTCATTTTAAGGTGCTCATTTTTTTCCCACTATTGTCAAACCACTCTCCAATTGCGTCTGTTTTCTCGACGATTTTTCCCAACATCACGCCACGTCAAATCACGCATCCTAGTGCAAATAGTGAGAGAGGAGAGTCACTCAACTTCCTGAACTCACTCGAAAATTTCAAAAATTTAAGCGAGAAAACCTCTCAATTTTTGCGTTTTGTGCTTTTTTCTAGACTTTGAAATGGTAACTTTGGTTGAAAAATCAATTTTTCGGGTGCCAAATAGGGTGTTGTTTTTCATTATTTCAGAACTTTCCAGACAGTTATTGTCGGATTAAATCTGAATGTCGCGTTTCGAAAAAACGCGCGGCAAGCGCAGACGCGCGCAACTGTGTGTGGTCCCGTCGTTTTTTCAACGGGATTGCCGAGGCGCGCCGTGCAAAGTCAAATTGCTCATTCCACGAAGAATTAATCGTAAATCCACGAGTAATTATTGTAGGCAAGGCTCTGCTGCGTATTTTGCGCCAAAATTCACTCAAATCGGTGGAATGACCGAAAAGTAGTAGGGATTTCAATTTGAGCTGAATAGACAGCTGAATTTTGGTGATGAAACACGCAATTATATGTCAATCTGATTGACTTTCGGGTGTTTTTCCATGCAATAATGCATAAAAAGGAACATGAGGTCCGCAGAAAGGAGCAGGGGCGCATCGAAAAGAAGTTGAAAACATGCTGATCTGGCAGCATTTCGTTGTGAGAGCCTGGTTCCAATCCAGCTCGTGCACGGTCTTTTCGATGCTTTTCGGCTCCTTTCTCTCGACCTTCTGTTCATTTTTATGCATTTACTACAGGAAAAACACCCGAAAGTCAACCAGATTGACATATAATTGCGTGTTTCATCACCAAAATTCAGCTGTCTATTCAGCTCAAATTGAAATCCCTACTACTTTGCGGATATCCCGCCGATTTCCGTGAATTTTGGCGCAAAATACGCAGCAGAGCCTCGCGCATAATTATTACTCGCGGATTTTCGTTTAATTCCTCGTGGAATGAGAAATTCGACTTAGCATGGCGCGACTCGGCAATCCCCGTTGAAAAACAGCGCGACCACACACATCGCTCCGGTCCCGTGGCGTTTTTCGAAATGCGACATTCAGATTTAATCCGACAATAGTCGGCAGTAAGAGCATCTTTGTTCCTTCATTCAGTCGGATTCTTTCCGCGCAAAACCCCATTTATGGATGCATCCAAATCGATTGTTCCTTTACGCTCATCACCTTTTCACACCTTTTTTAACCTTGACTCCTAGTACAAACCGGTTTGTCAGGTGCCTATAAAGGTGGGCAAACTGATTAATCGAAAACGATGCGGTTTATCACGACTATCTTCGTCTTTCTAATTGCGTTTGTCTTAGCAGCTGCGACGTAACATCATAAGCATAATAATGGTAATGGCTGTTGCTAATTGTGGCTTTAGATCTGAAGCGATCGTCTTCGAGCTCTTCTAGCTCTATGGCCTTCTCTTCAAGCTCCTCAGAAAGCAGTGAAGAGCAAAATCGCCGAATGATTCAGGCCTCTCCTCCGGCTATGCAACCTCTCATTGGTCCATTTATGCCTGTTCGATCTAGAAACAGTCTAGGCTATGATTGATGTGGATTTGGAATAAACCACGATTTTGAAACAAGCAGGTGGTATGCGAATTCTGAAATTGTGTTACTTCCGCGTTTTTTCTTCAATTTCATTCCTAATCGGAGCACAAAGTTGAGATAATTCAGTTAAGTTGTTTGTCCGGTTTGGCTTGACGTTGGTTGAAGTCATCGCAGCGACAATCGATGCGACGACTGGTCAATGTTTGAGTTGATCGACTTTGCACTTCAATTTGTTATCAGTTATTTCAATATTGAAATTTTGAGATTGTAGCGTCGTTTGAGCAGATTCACTTAATTGGGCAGTGACATAGCTCCAAAGAAACCTCAGATTTTTCTGAAATTTCGTCTACCCTCAATCGGTCGACCTCTCTGGTAAAATCAGAATTCCGATGAAAAATCGATGTGTGCGGTTGCGCGCGAACGGCGAAGTCCACGATTGGTCAGCAAATGACAAAATCTCAGACTTTTTTGGAACGGTGTCAAAAAGTAATTTCTGATCGCGTATATCGCGACCTGTTTGCACGTTTTAATCATCCATCAGCTATTCTCAGTTGTAACAACATGGTGATTTGCGCGATTTCTACGTGGCCTATACTCCGTTCAAAGGCTACAACAGTCTGTAGTGCCAGGTCTAGCCACTTGAGAACAGATAAACAAGTGACATCACGACGCAGCCAGTTGATGCCGACAATCAAACGCTCCATTGAATTCAGCTAAATTTTCTTAGATTTTAACGTCAAGCGCGACATTGTTGGTTGCCCAATAGTTCACGCAGCTAACGTGTTTTGAGTTACCACATCAAGGTAAGATTATTTGATTGATCTCGATACGTTGTTCGAATTTTGATTCCGCATCACTGGACACAAAGCACCTCCTCCAACGCGCTGAGTTCATTCCCCGAGTTTGTCGCTTTTGATTAACAAATTATGCTCACTGGTTGAATTGAATTTGCGCGTTAATTTAGCCACTGTGTGCATGTTGAACGCTCAACTGAAGTAGCCTATTCTATTGCGAACAGCTGCAGTTCAAAGGCCAGCGGTATTAAATTTGCCGCGATAGATGGATCGGAATTTGAAGTTGGGTTAGCGGTATTGCGGTGTCTGTTACCTTAAGTTGGCTGGCTCCCGGCTGACTGGGAGCTAGTCAACTCCAGCCCAAAATTTAGAGATTAAAAATGGAGTATTGGGCATCCAAAGCCAATTTTTCGCTTATTGTGCTCCCAACCTGCCATTATGCTAATATGGTTTGATCGTTGCCATTTTTACAAAACTCCTGTCTGTCTTAACTGTTCATGATGAGAAAACTGAAAAATGGCTACAAAAGTTGCTCATTTGAACATTTTGTTGCCTAAAGTTGTAACCTTGCTTTGTTCAAAAACAATTTGTGTGTTTGCTTGTCGCAGTGACTCTAAAAACATGGCTGATTCATCAGGACAAACCTCAGTAATGAGCCTCGGTAGAGTCTTTTATTTGTTATGAATTCGTGCGGAAACTTTTGTCTATTTTCGCTCTTTTAAAAATTTTCTAGTTTGTCTGACATCCAAGCTTAAAAGAACTACGACTCAGCTCTTGTTATGTGAGCCCCAAACGTGTTAAAAAAAATGTGAAGGCGTTTTTAGACAACTGAAACTCGTTTGAAAGTTGGTTGGAAAACTACAGTAGTTGTCATGTGATGACCAATCGTGCACTATTTTGGAAGCTGAACAGTTAATCTGTTCAGTCTGACGTTTGATGTAATCGTTGATTCTAGTCAACTCAATTCTTCATTGTTTTCTGATTGCATTTTCGTTCAGAAATTTGAATCAGCCAGACGAAAATTCCATTACCAATCAGCGCTTAATGGGCTTAATTAGCCGAAAATCACAAATCCTCAAATGTCGAACATATTAAATAGTCCTCGCCGTTTTCTCTCTTTCTCTCATTGACTCATTCATTAAAACGAGCCATGAGTGGAGCAGTTCATGCGCCTTGTTTTCTGTTATTCGTTTTTGTTATTGAAAATTTGAATAACCGTATTTTGTTAGTATCGTAGCCCTTGCTGGCCTATATAAGGCGTTGAAAACAAGCGCAGTTTGTCGAAAAACAACATTTCGCCTTAATCTCTCCTACGTGCTCACGTTCTTATGTTAAT
>MQUG01001073.1:0-51073 GCA_007213375.1 Steinernema feltiae | reverse complement strand
AACAAAGAAGGAAGAACACGAAGACGAGCGACAAAAAATGGAGACGATGAACGACGATCCGATTCCGCTTCTCCACGCGACTCCGACGACGACGATTGATGACGCCGCGCACCTTCCGAAAGAGTACGTTGGCCGAACTTGTGACGTTTATGGATCTTTGTAACGTGAGATTAGGCGAATTATTGACGTAGAACGCGCGTGGAACGCGTTGTTATATAGGCCTAGCGCAGTAAGTACTGTTATGTTTGATCTTAGTGGTCCTAGAGCGATTTGCCTGATGTTACACGTATTTGTTTTGCGATAACAATAAGTTGAATTTTGTTTTCCTGCATTAATTCGCCGAAATGCGCTACCGTAACCGTAGCTGGATTAGCGCTCTTTTCATGTCATTGTGCGCTTCAATTTGACCTCTGTGCCGCGTTTTTTAATTGTTTTTCTCGTTCTTTGACCTTTTTCCGATGATTTTCTGCGTTTTTTGATTGATTTTTGTCGTAATTCTTGAAAGAGCAGACGAAGAACGTTGTTTTCATCAAAAAATGCGTCCTTGAACTGTGATCGGACAGTGTAATGGTCGGGAGCGGGTGTAAATTAGGTGCAGAATTCGATTCGATCCGTTTTAGAGCGCAACATGCGCGTCAGTAGTCACTTGGATTGGTGCGGCTTGATGTGTAGGCGTTTTTGATCCGAATTGGGGTGGTTTTGCGATGCGCGCGGGCTGATTTCTGCGCTGAGCGAATCTAACGCTGCGGGCGCGTTGCTCTGAGGCCCGGAGCATTGAAAATGGATGGAAAAATGCTTCTTTTCTTCGTATTTGCAACGGGACGGCGGAGATGGCTAGAAACGGTTGTTTCCCGGCCATTTTTGACCTAAAATGACTAGTCTGCGTTGGTTCAAAAATGCCGTTTGTTGATTTCAAGTCTTTTTTGGACGTTTTGGGAGTTTACCATGCATTTGTACTCTGAAAATGCTCGTTTTCGGACATATTTTCGGCTGTTTCCGCTCTCTCCGAACGTGTAGGCGAGTGATTCACGTTTGGCAGCGAAAAGCGATGTTTCTTCGCATTCCTTCACTTCCCATTGACTTGAATCGCAAGATTATAAGGCATCGGTGCTGTTTTTAATGGGTTTGACGCTCTGCAGCTCTCGATTTCGGAATGATTGACCTTGTGGTGGCCAGTGGGAGCCGAATTTAATTTTGACCGGTCATTCCAGCGCTATTTTTGTGTTTTATGTTCGGCGTCTAATGACGCATCGAAGAGTGCTTGATTCGCTGCAAATACAAGTGCGCATCCGCGTGGCATCGCCCTGTCCTCGAGAGGGGAGCTTCAATGCCTAATATCGGCACTTTTCTCGGAATTTTCTGTTTATTTTGGACTAACTAGTTGTTCGCACTTTTTTCATTCAGTTTTAGCGATCTATTGGCAATGAGATTTCGGATTATTTGTGATCTGTAGCCGATGTACTCCTGTAGGGCTGAATTCGATGTTGATTTTGCTCGCAGGGATGAGCGACTCTTTCCTTTTGTTGTTCGTAGTGTTGTTTTCTGCCTTTTTCAAACCATAAAATGGACGTTTTAAATTGATTTTTGGACTTGATTTGCTCGATTGCACTTTTGCACGCGAATCAGCACTTCTTCTGGGGTTTTCCGCTTCTCAAGTGACGTAGGATGCTCGCCCGATCACACGCTTGTATGTATTCGCGCATTCAACTCTTTCTGTGGCGGTCTTTACCGATCTAGAACTACGTAGGCTGTCCGTTGTCATCATCGGCTGATAAGAATCTCCTATTTTTAAGTTGGCGAATTTGTTATTTGTTTTTCTTACCTATCAGCCTCCCCCGCTTCTGTTTGATCTTTAATTGCGCTTATGTAGATTCTGCGTTGCGCTCTCCTATTGAATCGCAGGTGTTGTTTTCGTTGTTCAGCGCTATCCGGTCTTCGTTTTCGCTCTCGAACTCGTATTTTTCGTTTCCTCCCATCTCTCAACTCTTTCCAGCAGCCGATGTTGGAGCGCACTTCATTGTTGAGTAGTAACTCTTCGCCTCCTCAACACCATCAAGATCATCAACTCGAGGCTTCTTCTTCGTCAACGCACTCAGGATCATCGTCGCAGCCCACTGTCCAGCCACCTCCACGCCGTGGCGCTGCGGGCTACGCTTCCTCCATTTCGTTCTCGACAAGATCGGCACCCGCGCCTCCTCCCGTCGGCTTCAGCAGTCAGATCTCCGCCGCTCATACATCCTCCAGTGAGAACTACTTCTCGTTGGGGCCGGCAGGCGAGAAATCTCGCTATAGCGCCTATGATCTAGCGAACGCCGAAGGCGGTCACCCTGCCGGAGGCAACGGCGTTATTCCCCCTGACTCTTTCCACCCATTTTCCAGGTTAGCGCAGTTGCGAGCATATTCGACTAACGATTCTTGTGATTTCAGGCACCGTGGCGAGTTGTCGATCCTCGAGAAGTATCGCTATGACCTCAGTCGGGCGCAGCTCAAGGCAAGCAGCAGGACGTCAGCTCTTCTGGCCGGTTTCGCGATGGTCGCACTCGTGGAGTTGCAGTACGAATCTACAACGCCGCCTGCTCTGCTGATCATCTTGGGTGTCGTGACAACTCTCCTCGTTTCGGTGCATTTACTCGCGCTCATGATGTCCACCTGCATTCTACCGTACATCGAAGCCAACGGATGTACTCAAGATTCGCCTCATATCACATTGAAGTTGGTCATGTTTGCCCATTTCTCGTCTAATTCCTTCAAATTTCAGGTTCTACATTGATCTATCATGGATTTTTTCAACCTGCATTGGACTGGTGCTGTTCCTTATCGAAATAGGCGTCATTTTCTTCGTCAAGTTCAATGCGGTAGGATACGACTATATAGGATATATCACAACGGCGATGTTAGGTATGCAATCACATCATTCTACGATGTACAAGCCAAACTTTTTCATTTTCAGCGCCAGTGCTAGTCGTATTCATCGTCTTCTCTTGCCTAATCCATCGGAATCGCTTCAGTCATTCGATGGATCGCGTCGACTCGAAGGTGGTCGACCTGCAGAAGTTTCTGACCGAGGCAGACGCTCACAATCTCTCCAGCTCGTCCTCAGTGCACAAGAATATTGTTGGTGCTAGTTTACAGGGAATTACCGTCGTCAAACAAAAATAGACGCGTGTATTTGGTTATGCCTTACATAGAAAGTCGGGTTGTTCGTCACGTTGTAATAAACTATTGCAGAAAATAAAAAATTGAACAAGAGCCGTGTACCTAACTTACTAAATAATGCCTAGAATTATGTCATCACTACATATCGCGCAAGATTATTGAAGAGCAAAAATAAAAAATGTTATCGACCCTGACAGGATTCGAACCTGCAATCTTCGGATCCGAAGTCCGACGCCTTATCCATTAGGCCACAGGGCCGCCAAGAGTCATTAAGCAAGAAGAAGATATGTCGTCGTCACATGCGATGACATTGTCAAACGTCACTGTTTTTGTTATTGATTTTCGGGGAGACATTCGTGTTGAAAACGAATAACAGAGTTGTTTCGCATGTGTGTAAACAATTAAAGGCGTTTCGAACAATGCAAAAATTTCTTGCACGGAGTGGGATTCGAACCCACGCATCGATACCGATACCAGAACGCCCCGTCGCGTTAAGCTGTCGCTTGAGTCTGGCGCCTTAGACCGCTCGGCCATCCGTGCACACTGTAAATATCGTCTCAGTTCATGATATAGTGAATTATTTGTGAAGCGATCACAGTTATTCGATCGCTATCTGTTTGAAATTTCTCCTTTTCTGCGATTTGTCTATTGATCAGCGCTGCGAATTGTTATTCGACGCGACAATGAGGCACGCCGCCGCGCGTCTAGCCGTGCGTAAACGCGTTGTGCAGGTGCCAATTTTCAGATAGAATCAATGACCGTTGGCGTGATGGAGTCGATTCTATGATGTAAACAAAAAAGCTTTCGCAAAGATAGCAACCAAACAACAGAAATTGTAATGAAAACAAAAAATTCTTGCACGGAGTGGGATTCGAACCCACGCATCGATACCGATACCAGAACGCTCCGTCGCGTAAAGCTGTCGCTTGAGTCTGGCGCCTTAGACCGCTCGGCCATCCGTGCACATTGGAAAAACCGTCTGAGTTCGTGATATAGTGGGTTATCGATGAAGTGATTACAATACCTGGATTGTTATTTGTCTCAAATGGCTTTTGCATCTGTGATTTGTCTGTTTGTCTGTTTATCAGCAAAATCCAATTCGCAAAAGGAAGAATTTGCAAAATACAGACATGAAAATGCAATCTGATCGAAATCAAACTCAAATTACAATAGGAAAGTTCGCATGTTTTTCGTCAAATTTAATTCTCCACAACCAAATTTTCATTTCAGACCAAAGACACAATTTGGAAAATACATAAGTGAAAATGCAAAGTGATAAATAATTCCCGATAATACATAACAACAACAACGGCACTATGTACAGTAACCCAGCGCACTGCGTGCTAATCCTCGATCGTTCGATTATTGGTGAGCACGTTGTTGAGCAGCTGGAGCGGCCGATGCAGCTGAATCTCCATCCAACACGGCGTCTCCTTCACTGACGACCGACTGTAGCCAGAGCCCCATCCCTTCACGAAACTGATCGCTATCGTACAGCAAACTCTCCGCAGATCGTCGACTCCGGTGCCAGCGTACTCCATGTGCGAGAGGCTCACGTGGGAGACGAGGCCGGCGGCAGCGGCCGCTTGCATGTACAACGCCTTCTTGGCGCTTTCTGTTTGCTTCTGCATTTCTGCGTACGCCCAACGGAGATCGAAGACCTGAATTTGAGTGATTAGCGCCTGGCAGGGGAGTTTTGGACCTACTTTCTTGATTGCACCTGTGGTGAGTTTGTGAACAGCCGAGCCGTAGACGAGATTGTGCTCGAAATCAAGGTAGTAACTCCGGACGAAGATCGACTGCTGCGAAAGGCATTCTAGGCGAATGCTCCCATCGGGCAATTGCTGAATTCGGACGCCTTTCCCGATGTGCGACCTGAAATAGCGGCGCTGTGAATGGAAGTGCACGTGGAATCACGACTCACCTGACGCGATCGGACGCCTCACATCGATGAACGTTGGGCAGCGCGCCCAAACAGAATCGTCCCTTCTTGCCTCCTGCAGGATCCATTCCTCCGTCAACAATCACCTCGCTCTGCTCCTTCCTCACCTTGAACGTTTCGCCGATCTGCGTGTCCAACTCATAGTAACATATCGAACACCAGTTATCGGGCGCTAAAATTCACGTGAAACCCCTCAAAATGCGCCGTAGCGTCGCTTACAGGTCAACGTCGGGACTTGCACACTCTCCACGTCATCTGAAAATACAAAATTCAGTTTCCGTCGCAACCGCTGCTCTTCGCGTCGCTATCTTATCGCAATCGCGCAATCGCGAGAACCAAAAACAAAACACTCACATCGGCAACTGTGATTGTAGCGAGCGCGTTCGTTGCTGTTGCCGGCGGCGGTAAACGGTTGCTGCTGCTGCTGTTGCTGAGGCATCGCAGAAGTGTTGTTTGTGGCGTCCGCGGAGGCCGGCGTATCAGCGCCGGCGGCCACCGTAGGCGCCGTCGACATCCATTGTTCATTGCCTAAACAAAAAACATTTCTTGAAACATCACGCGCGCGAGCGAATTGGCGAATTCGCAACAACATACTCGTATCGCCTGTGGCCGTGTGCGAGAGCACACAGGACGGCTGCTGGTGCGGGCTGTACATCAGCAGCGGCTCCTTGATGTCGACTGTGCGCGGATGTGACGCCGTCTGCGGCATCTGCGACAGAGAAGCCACCGTGCTTGGACTGCCGCCGAGCTGTTGGGGTTGATTCTGGGGTTGATTGGGCGGCAGGTCGATCCGCAGAGTCGCCATGTCTGAAATGAGTGGATTTAGCGGAATCAGACAGATCGCTGGGAAGAGCAGAGCAGACAGATGACCCTTTCCAGATAGCAACAGAGACCACAAAAGACAGACTACCGTATCCCTCGTCTCACTTCTAGGCATCTTTATTCACTTGCGCTTACCGATATTGCCAATTGCTGAGCTGACAACGCGTTCATAGTGATACGGATTAATGCAAATAAGGTCCTGATTGTCGTTGGTGATGTGGCAGCTCGGCAACTTCTTCAGCTCGTTCTTGTTCACGTTCGGCCAGCGCCAAATCCGCGCGTAGACGACATGAGGAACCCCTTTCCGTCCGGCGACTTGCAGGCGACCGTCCAGTGAACGCTAAACGTGGTCACTTGAAGCTTGTACAGTGGAAAAGAGTTACCTGGATGGTGACGCAGCTTGTGGGATGCTTCCCGGCGGAAGTCACTGCGGTTATCAGTGAATCAAGCTCCGTTCTCTTGTCTTTCAGCTTCTTCACGAGGCTCTCGATCGCTTTTTTCACGTATTCCGGCTCCTCGCCACCCTGAAATACGGTGATTAGCCAAGCAAATCAACGCCAAACGAGAATAGACAAGCCTTGTGACTGAAATTGCGCCGTCTGCCGCGATATACTTGAAAACGGATCAGCTGACCTCGCTCCCTACCGTATTGACACAAAATCAAAGCTACCGTACCTGTTGATAACACTGCAGAACGTGCGCAATTTGCGTGCAGGGATCATTCGAAGACGCCGGCTGATGCGTCGAGGTCGAAGCGCGCATGGGAACCATCTGGGGAGGCGGTCTGCTCATCATCTGCAACAGATCTCTTCGAAAACGGTCATTTCGAGGGCGATTTCACCTCATTAGGATACAACGGCATCTGCTGCTGGTGGAAAGGCTTGATATCCTGTGGATAGTAACCCGGATTACCGTATCCGGCGTGGAATTCGGCTTGTGGAGGAGGCGGTGGGGAGAAGTAGTTGAGCGGCTGAGTTCCATAGAGATGAGCTGTCGCTTGCGGAGGCGGCATTTCGTCATTCCCTCGAGGGTTATAGTAGGTATACGACTGATGTGTCATGATGTCTGCTTGAAACGAGCTCAGCGGATCCTGCAACGACTCGTTTAGAACCCAATCAATCGATATCTCGGCTAATTACAGGTTCGTAGCCTCCGCCATCGACAACCGTTCGTGGCTGCGGAATCGGCGGCGGCTGGCCGAAGACCGGCTGTTGCGGTTGGTGCTGCGGTCGTGGATGCCCTGCGGAGGAGGTCGAGGAAACGGAATCGCGACTGAGCATCAAATATTCCTGTAAAACGGACAGACGAACGTCAGACGATTGGAAATAAGAAGCTGCACGCAATCGACGATCAGCGGCGGCGGCGGTGGTCGATTGCGACGGTGACGACGAAGATTGCAGAGGGGAGGCGGGGACGACGGCGGTTGTCACTTCCGCTGCCCGCCGATTGAGCCGCGTGCACCCCTAACGAAGGGCGTTCGCGCCAGGACCTAGGGAACTGTTCGCGTTGATTGCTTAGTGCAGTTGAGAGACGTTCAACAGCCGACGGTACCGCGTTGTGTGAAAAGCGAGGTTATCATTTCCACCGGTGGCATGAGTGAGTTTCCGCGGTTGTTCTCAACTCCTCGCTCGTTTATTCGTTTTTCGCTGTTTTTCTCGAAAAATCTGGATGCAGCAGTACGACGGCCGCGCTTGCGTGGACGAAAGCTCGATGATTTGTATAAACGACTTGGTTCCTTTTTTCAGGCTCAATGAAGATAAGAAATAAGACCGACGACTGCAGCGGACAGAGGAATGTTGCAAAGACGCGCTTGCAAAGACCGAACGAGACGAGTTTTACTGATGGAATTGTGCGGACGAATTCACAATTTCGAGGAAAGAAACTTTCTGCGGATCTCCGCGGAAATCGTTTGGAACTGCAGCACCGCTTCCGTCGTTTCGTCCTCGAAAGCGCCGTCAAAGGGGATCCCGTTAGCGGCGAACACCTCCGCGTAGCTCAGTTTGGCCAAATTGATGAATCCCAACTTCTCGAAGAGTTTCTGATTCGCGAATCCCGTCGAGACGCCGATTACGCCCGCGACTTTGCTGTGCGCCTGAAAGCGATGAAGGAAGGGAGAAGAAGGACGGAGGGACCAACCAACGCCTCCTGGATGAGCATCGCGAAGGTCTCCCCGATTCCGCGGCGTTGGAAGTCAGTGCGGACGCACGAACTCTCGCCTTTGGCCACAAAGTCGATTTCCGGGGGACAGACGCGCCAGAATTCTTGTCGCAGATTCTCGGAGATGTCGGCTGAAAGTGGATTTGTGGTCGCGGCTCACGAGTGGGTGGGTGCATCGCTACCTAGAATCTGCGCCTTCTTCGTGTATTTCGGCTTCGAGACCGCATTCTTCGCGGGAACTCTGTGGAAGAAGCTCATCAGGTGATATCCGACGATCGCGCCGTCGGATTCGTCGATCGCGAGGAACGAGATTCCAGCGGCGATTCCCCCCGCTATGCGCGGCACGTACATCTCTTCGTAGTCGGCCGCCTCGAACTGGAGCGCCTGCAACATCGTGTGACATGAGAGGGTTACGGTAGACGCCGACCTACGCGACATATCGGGGACGCCTTTGCGAGATACTCGAGGAGGAACTTCTTCACCGCCTCGAAGTCTTCCGGGGCGATTTTGCGGAAGAGGATCCCGTTCTTGCGAAGCATCTCTGCGGACCGCTGACGGGCAGTCGAGCTGATTTAACGGACGCAGACGCGCTACAATTCGTGTGTCGACGCACTTCGTACTCTCTAGTTCGTTCGCGGCGGCTGTCGCTAATTCGATTCTTTCAACCGAAGACGTCGTTTAACATATCCGCACTTTCGTCATGTAGCTGATGCTCTCGTTCGCCATGCGCGCGAGTATTCTCGTTTGTATTTTGCTCCTGGCGGTCGTATTTTCAACCCAGAGATACCACGTGTGCTTGACGGGCAGCTGATGCAATGACTCGTTGCGTCACTTCGTTCGGTGTTTCTTTCAATTACGCGCAAAGAGAACACGGTCGGTGGTGTGCTGTAAATCCAATTCCATAATCGAAATGTTGCGGTTGAACATGCGAGATTCCTTGAGTTGAATGCGACAACGAACTTTATCAAAAAAGGAGAAAAGAAGGAATCTATGAGATCGAAATTAAAGTTCACATTCCGAGCAAAATCACAATTTATTACCAACAGAATTTACGAAAACTTATGCAACGAGATCTAACAAGTGTCCATGTCCATCTTCGGCTCTTTGGTGCTTCTGTCGAGCGAGAGCTCATCAGACTGCTCGGTTTCCTGGCCTTTTAACTGGTCAGACACGCCGGAAAAGTAAATCTTCGTCAATCGCTTCATCAAACATACCAACTTTTCCTTCTGGTAATTGTGATCTATCACATACTCATCGAAAAGCTAAACGTACATTAACCATACGTTGATCCTTGAGCTATAAAGCTTACCTGCTTCAGCTGGATACGCGTTTCCGCATTCTTCTCCCGCTTGAACGCTCCAACGATTCGCCAAAGATGTGCGATTTGCTTATCAATCTTTTGACTCTCATGGCAATAAAGCTCCGTCAGTGAGGTCTTGTCGTCAACTGACTCGTCGATATCACCCAGCGGCTCTTTAGAAAAGCATTTGGAGTCCATGAGATTAGAGAGAGTCAAGAACGATTGATCGGGGATGGCCACAGGGTTGGCTCCATGTTCAAACCGGCACCGATCACCAAACAAGCAGAAGCCCCGCTCATTGTAATGACGACACGGTTTGCGGCCCTCATTAAGAGGTTGTTGGCCTTCATTAAGAGGTTGGCGGTCCTCATTAAGAGATGGTGGGCGGCCTTCATTAACAGGTTGGCGGCCCTCGTGAAATGGTTTGCGGTCTTGAATACGCGATGGATAGGCTGCTCCAGTATTCCTTGAAGAATTGACTTTAAGATATAGCTTGATTAGGAAGGAATGCCTACCCTTGACGGTTGCGAGCACGCGTAGAATTTAATGTAGGGATCGGAGAAGGTTCTTCAGCAATTGTGGGCGTCTTCTGTGCTTCATCAAATATCGGTTCATCTTTCACTGGTTTGAGAGCTGAAACCTCGGGACCTGTGTCCACTTCCATCTCATCTTCTTTAGGCTTAGCCAAGTATTCGCCATTCTTCACAACTCGAAACAGCAACGCTACGAACGCATCAGCTTCTGAAATGAAAAATAAAATTCACAAAACTAGCTAAATAGAAAAAGGAGATCTCACTCGATTCGAGGAAAACGTGCAGCTGCTCGACGCAGAACTGGCGATGAGTTTCTTCGGAGGTGTGTTTCTTCTTCAGAAGCGCCGAGACGTACTTGGCGAGTGCTGCCGGGTCCGCGTCGCACAACGGGCGAATAGTCGGAATTAACCAAGCGATAAACTTTTCTTGGTCTTCAATACGCAACGGCATAGTTGATCTGGAGAATGAGAAGGAATCAGTTGCGACAAGCGAATATGACACGAGCTTCAAAAGCAACAACCCGGTCGCACTCATCGTCAATCTAAGGTAACATCTGTGTGCTGCCACACCACACTACGATAATTGCCCACATCAGCCGGCCGCTGCCAATGAGAAAGCGCTGATGGCGCAATACCGCAATCTGCATAGAAAACAGCACAATAAACAAATATCCGCGAACATCGCCACGAGACTCAGTTCTCCGCTCGCTCACCGTTCATTTCGCGATACTTCGATTCGAAGGCGATTGCCTTCGTGTTCGCGCAGTTTTAGGCCAGTGCAAAACCATTTTGGGCGCAAAAATAATTTTTCTGTTTCGGCTTTGTGACGCGGCGTTTTGCGAAAATTTTAAATTGGTGCGGTCGATTTTTATGAAAAATCATTTCTGCGCAATCATGTCTCGCAACGATGTTTCAATTTTAAACAACAGTGAGATTGGTGCGCCGTGATTTTGAATCTGTTTTTGGTACTTGCGTGGATGCAGATTTTGATTGCTGTGTTGGAGGTACGCCATCAGCGCGCGCTCGCTCTCTCCATAATACGGTGGCTCCACACAGATAATGCCTCAAATCCACAATGATTGCGATCTTTTAAAAAATTTGGTGATTGCATTTGCATTGCCCTCACATGCTCATTTTTATCAGTTTCGCTGGTCTCAACTTATTCCTTTTCATCCTCCAGGCAGCCATGCCGTTGCATATTGAAGACCCAGAAAAGTTTAACGCGTGGTTAATTCCGACAATTCGTCCGATGTGCGACGCGGACCCGGAAGTACTCGGCAAGTATGTCTCGGTGCTGATGAAGAAAAACCACACAAACGAAGAAAAGCATCGGAAGTTTTGCGCCGAGCAGCTGCATGTTTTCCTCGAATCGAGTGAGTTTTCTCTTCTTTTCAGCGAGTTTTATGCATCGTGCAACAATTCAGAAGCCGATGCGTTCGTAGCGTTGCTGTTTCGAGTTGTGAAGAATGGCGAATACTTGGCTAAGCCTAAAGAAGATGAGATCGAAATGGACAAAGATCCCGAGGTTTCGGCTCTTAAACCAGTGAAAGATGAACCGATAGTTGATGAAGCACAGAAGGCGCCCACAATTGCTGAAGAACCTTCTCCGATCCCTACGATCTCCGGTCCAACGCGTGTTCGTAACCGTCAAGGGTAGGCATTCCTAATCAAGCAGTTTTTCAAGTAATTTTTTCTAGACATAGTGGAGCGGCCTATCCTTCCCGTATTCAAGACCGCAGACCATTTCAAGAAGTCCGCCAACAACTTCATAATGCTCGCCAACCATTTCAAGAGGTCCGCCAATCATTTCAAGAGGTCCGCCAACCATTTCAAGGGGTCCGCCAACCATTTCGTGAGCTTATTCACAAACCCTGCCGTCATTACAATGATCAGGGCTTCTGCTTGTTTGGTGATCGGTGCCGGTTTGAACATGGAGCTGATCCTTTGGTCATCACCAATCAATCGTTCTTAACTCTCTCTAATATCATGGACTCCAAATGCTTTTCTAAAGAGCCGCTGGGTGCTATCGACGAGTCAGTTGACGACAAGACCTCACTGACGGAGCTTTATTGCCGTGAGAGCCAAAAGATTGATAAGCAAATCGCACATCTTTGGCGAATCGTTGGATCGTTCAAACGGGAGGAGAATGTGGAAACGCGTATTCAGCTGAAAGAGGTAAACTTTATAGCTCAAGGACAACTATGGTAAATGTGTTTTAGCTTTTCGACAAGTACGTAATAGATCACACCTTCCAGAAGGATAAGTTAGAGGGTTTGATGAAACGGCTCACGACGCTCTATTCTGGTGGCGACGTCGAAAACGCGTTGAAACGCCAGGCAACCGATCACTTGGACTCGCTCGTCAGAAACCCCAAAGAACGGAAGATGGACATGGACACTTGTTAGATATCGTTGCATAAGTTCTCATTAATTCTGCTGGTAATAAATTGTGAGTTTGCTCGTAATATAACCTTTAATTTCACATCTCATGTGGATCCCTCTTCCTTTCTCCTTAAACTCCGTATTTGTCGAAGTAGATGCTCGCTCCCAGATCCTGCTTGACGATGTCCCAGTCTTGCGGCTTCACCGCGACGGTCGCATCGCGGAGCTGCTGGAAGAGATTCCTGACAAAGTCTTCGGTGATGAAAGGAATCGCCGCTTGGATGGCCGCGTCGTTTCCATTAGGGCACGCGGGAAGGACAGCGTTCAGAGGATCGGTCAAGTAGGCCTGAGCTGTGGCAGCGACGGCGTCCAGTACTGGTCCGACATCATCGCCCAAATCACCAGAAAGTTGACCGAAGACCTGCATCGCCTGGAACGCGGTGCCCCCGTCGATCGTATTGGTCACGGTAGGCAGAAAATCTGCAATTCTCTTTAGAATTGCTCGTCATAGATGGCTCAACTCACTCTCAAAGACTTGAGGGATCGTTGAACCTCCGCAGATCTGCGAGGCGATCGCGTTTCCAAGCGCCGTAAGTTGGTCAGTGTTGAAGAAGTTGCTCGCCAGAGATGTGACCAAGCCAGCCATGTCGCTAGCAGCATCCTGCTGCGAGTAGACGAAGAACGAGCAGAGGAGAAGGATTCCACAGAGCTTCATTTCGAGTGCAAGTGGCAATGGCATGATTGCGAGTCGTTATATAGCGCCCTCACTCAAAAAACGAGGTAGTGTTAATCCCCAGCGGATTAGTTTGTTTTCGTGTAACGCCCGGGATGTCTGATCCGGATAGCATAATCGCCGCCTTGGTCGTAAAAGTACACGTTTATTATTACAGTATCACTTCGTAGCGCTCTTTGTGCTCACAACCTTTTCGCGATCCTGTCGCTTTCGGGCAACCAGCTCATCGTACTCGCTGACAAACGACAACAACCGCTCGCCCTTCTCCAGCACGTCCTCGTGGGCGAGAATTTCCACCACAGCGCGGTATACGAACACATATTGCTGAAAAACACCTCGCGTTATTTGGCGGAGTAAAAAGCAAAGTAACCTGGTCGTTCTGGATCGCCTTGAAGCGCTGATTGCGGAGATCCTTGGCGATATCCGGAACGGAAATGTTCATATCGTTGAGAACGGTGATTCGGTGGATGATCATCTCGATACCGACGAATGTTCCGGTCCTCCCGACTCCGGCGGAGCAATGCGCGATGATCGGCTTCTTGTCGTAGTTCTTGTGGATCAGCGCACGCACCTCGCGGCAACAGGTGACCGACTCAGCGACGCTGTGGTCGGGCCAACCGCCGTAGAGTATGTGGAGGACATCGTGCGTCTCGTCCTTGTAGCGCACCTGGATCTTCGTCTTCACCACCTTCTTCATCGTGGGGATGTTCGCCGTTCGGTCCAGCGCGCGCACCTCGACTGATCCGTATTTCTTCCAGCCACTGCCGTCCGCTTCGTTGGGAAAATACTCGGAACATTTCTCCTTTTGCTCCTCGAAAAAGTTGCAGAGTTGGAGGACGATCTGAAGCAGTTTGGGAGATTAAATTAATACTTTACAGCAATTAATTCAACACCGACCGAAACCCGCAAACAAACTCACCTTCGATTTCTCCTGGATGACCATCAACCAGAAGTGGTGAATCGTGTTCGGCAGCGGCCCCTGCGCGCAGATGTAAACCAAGTCGTCGTGCACTTTCACGTAGTTCGCGTGAATATAATCATCATCTGAAAATCCGCAATTTCAATCCAAATTTGGCGCCAACAACGACGCACGTGGCTTGCCGCTCTCGGCGTTGTTCTTCAACTTCACACGCGACTCATCCAGCAGGTCGACATCCTCGTAACGATTCTTCTCGCGATTCTCCAGGATCCGCCAAGCCAATTTCGGACCCGGTGGCGTGTAGGAGCGCACGGCGACCACAAACTCCTTGCGAATACCGCGTATTCCGTTCTCAACTATGCTGTCGAGGAAACGCTCAGCTGCCTGCTGTTTCGGGGAGAGCGAGAGCGTCGAGGAGGAAGATCTCGTGTTGACTCGCGACTGGAACGTTAATCCAATCGGCTTCGTCTCCAACTGACGACGTTTGATTCCGTTCGCGGTTACTTTGTTGTTCTCCGCGGTCACCCGGCGTCCCGCTTGCGCCTGTGTGCGATCACGGCCGCGCGAGAGATTCTGACGTCCCTGAATCAGAAAAACATGAAAGACGAGGGGCGAATTGCTGAAAACCTACCTTGGTCTTGCTAGCAGTCGGACGTTCGGCCATTGCGCTGCCGAATGGTGACGAGAGAGGAGGTTAGCGACCGCTTTGTCTCGAAGTTTCACTGAGGAATGGATTCCGCGTGGACTTTTAGACTTCCAACGGCCAGACTTGTGCGGATTGTCACGTATGATGCTGTCTGGGAGGGAGGAAAATGCATGAAAGGCTATTTTTATGCCTGGAAGATTAGTTTTCGATGCGAACGTGAGATGTGAACCACTCGGATTGATAATCAGACCAACTTGAGTGCATTTCGCTAAATTCCATGCGCATTCTTCCGGTCTTCAGCCTTCCCTGTCTGCTTCCCGGTTGAAAACAGGAAATCCCGTCCTGTAATCCATGTTTTGTACCCAATTCTCGCCTATAAAACCCGAGAAAATCCCCGGCAATCCATTCTACACTCACAATGTTCAAACTGCTCGTCTTCGTCGCGCTCCTCGCTTGCGTCCACTCCCAAGACGCGAATTCGATCGCCAACTTCATCCGCGACACGGTCACCAACTACTTCCAGACCTCCGAACTAGTAAAAGTAGGTCTCAGCTGAGATTTGTCGAGAATTACGGTATTTGTGCTCAGCTTGAGACCAAAATCGCCGAGCAAATCTGCTCTGGAGCTTCGCTGCAAGAAGTCTTCGACAGTAAGCTCCCGGGTTACGGTAGAGATTTTTCAAAATTGCATTTTAGACTTTAAGAATACCGTAATGCAATGCATCGGAGGCGCGACGGCGATGAACATGCTGGGACTCGTCAGCAAACTCTCCCACGACCTCGGAGACAACTTCGGCGCGGTGAAAGACGCGGCGTCGAACGCGGTGGCGAATTCGCTGCAAACTGCGATCAACGACGTTCGTCAGGGCGCCTACCGTAATCCCTGACAATCGATTTCAGGCCTCGCAGTACTGCGGCGAAGGCACGGACTCGGTTCTGGCGCACGGGGGGCAATACGTGAACAACGAGTTCGTCAAGAGCCTCTTCGATCAGGTCTACTGGGGAATCTCCGCCGTCGACGGGAACGCGTGGACGATCTGCCGCAACGACCTGGCGGCGCACGTGTATTTCGAGAACTTTGGATATTAAACCGCCGGAACGCGTCGTCAGAAGCGCCGTTACGATCCAATGCTTCCGTTCCGTGCTGTCGTTGTGAGACCGTTCATTAAAGCAGATTTATTCAATACGGTTCGCCACAGTACTCGGGGTGGAGGATGCAGACGGCCTGTTTGTAAGTGGTCTTGAAGCGACGGGCGAGGCAGTTCGGGTCGTTGTTCGGGCAGCTCATGTCGAGGTCGCCGGGTGCGGTGTTCTTGAAGTCGCGGCAGCGCGGATGCGTCGGATTCCACTCGCACACGTCACCGTAGCGAGGCGCAGGATGCCCGCGAGGCTGCGGGAGGAAGGCGGCGACGACGGCGAGCAGAGCGGCGAGGAGGTAGAAGAGAATCTTCATGGTTGCCTGAGGAGTCGGCGGATGATCTGGAAGGGGCGCTGGGAGCTCCTTTTGAGGAGAGCATTGGCGTGTCACGAGGAACGGCGGAATGCGGGAGATTAATTCACGGAACACCCGGCATTTCCCGCGAGCCGAAGCACCAAAAATCATTCGGTGGGCGGCACAAGAACAAAAGCATTCTACAGAGAGAGAGCAAGCCGGTATAGCAGAGTCGAGATTTATTCAAATCAGTTGCATCCGGGGGGAATCCAGCCTCCAAACTTCTTCTCCAACGTTTGCGCGACGCTGACGAGAAGTCGTTCCGAATTCGGCGCTCCGATCACCTGGCAGCCGACCGGAACGCCGTTGCGATTGAGTCCGAGAGGTACGGCGACCACCGGGGTGCCCATGCCGTTCCACACCCCCGTGTAAACGCTGTTGAAGAGGGTGAAGAGAGATCGGTTGTGGAATTGCGCTGGAGTGTTGAATCCCGGGAAGACGAGAATCGCGTTGTTGGCGAGGAGATCGTGGACTTTGGAGCGCAAAACTCGAAGTTGTTCTCTGAGCTAAACAGAAAACGCTGAAAATGGGATTTTTGAGACTGAGTTCTCACCTTCTCGCGTCCGTGACCGTCAAACGGAGGGTATTTCTCAACGAGAATACCCAACAGGAGCCCGAGCGAGTGCTCCGAGTTACCGAACGCGACCTTCAGCAGCTCTGCGGCCACGTTTATCTTTCCAGTGCCCGCGGTGATCCACTGCGCGAGAGGCGGAAGTTCATCCGCGTGCATAGCCGCCAGGACGAGGACGAACGCGTTCTCAAACTCTGGAAAGTGCACGCGTTCGGCGCGCGTTCCGACGTCTGATTCGAGAAATCTGACGACGTCGAAGAGGCGTTTCTTGATCTCCCAGTCCACCGTTTCCTTCTCGCTGCCGTCGATCAGCGTCGAGTAGTAGATGCGGAGGCCCTCGAGCTCCATTGGCTCATCGACTTTCAGCTTCGTGTACGCGTCGGGACTCATCGCCCGGAGCATCAGCGGCAGATCGCAGGCGTAGCGACAGAGAGGACCGAAAACAAAAAGCTCCTTGCGCAGTCCACCGGCGAGCAATCCGATCGGAACGTGACGATCCGTGTTGATCAGTCCCTGTGTCGTTTTCAGTCCAAAAACGCCGTTATAGAGCGCGGGAATGCGAATCGAGCCTCCCATGTCGCTGCCGATGCCGATCACCGACCCCGCGGACGCCAGAAGCGCGCCTTCGCCTCCGCTGCTGCCGCCGGGCGTCCTTCGCGAGTCATAGGGGTTCCGTGAGAATCCGTAGATTGAATTCCACGTCTCCATCGCCATGCACATCTCCGGAACGTTCGTCAGCGCGAGGAGAATCGCGCCCGAACCGCAGACTTTCTGGAGTACGGTAGCGGTTTCCGTGCAGATAAAGTTTCGGCGCGCGGGGAGGCCGCTAGTGACGTTCAGACCCGCGTACTCGATGCTGTCTTTGACGGTCACCGCGTCCATCTCTGCGGAATTCGCGTCGACATTCTCCATCGCGTCATCGCACTTCTGCGCCTTCGCGAGCGCCTCTTCGAAATTCTTGTTGACCACGGCGTTGATCAAGCCGTTAACCTCGTTGATTCGTTCGATGTACGCCTGCACGATCTGCACGCTTGTGACCTAGAATACTGAATTTAAAATAAGATACGAAAGAAGCAAACTTGCCTTCTTCGCCCTCAGATTCTGGGTCAACTGCTTGGCGCTGAGGAGGAGAAGAGGATCCGCCGGCCGAGAAACGCACTCTCGGTGAATAAAATAGTTGTAGAGCTCAAAAACGAGAGTCACTGTGAGGAAATAGGCTTTCCAAGCGAGGAGTTTGCAGAGTTCGAGAATGGCGAACATCGAATGGAGAACGCACTTCGCGGAATCGCTTATCGCACGCTAGACAGCGGCGTTTGGGTTGTTTTTGAACGGAAAGGACGACGCTTGCAAACGCCGCTCAGGGCGACGCGATTGCATCGCACAACGGTTACAAAATGCCGCTTAGAGCGTTGCTATCGGTTGATAATTGTTGCAAGCACGGCAGTTTGCTTTGAGTCTCTGATCGGCCGCACTCACAAGGCTCTTCTTGTATTATGAAGCAGGGCTGCTGGGCCGCCGGCGACAGAGCTAACAGAAGCTTTCACGGTTGACGTTGAAATTGTTACCCGGAAAGTCTAGAATTGCATTGTTGTCGAGGAAGTCATGGAATTTAATTGGCGGCCGCCAAGGCCGAGAAGAAACCAACAGAAAGCGAGCTTCTCGGTGAACATTCCGCAGCGCAGCGGCCAGCAAGTTGTCCTCTCCGTCAAATGAGAAAAACATCTTCATTCGCGTTGCATAAACCGCGCAAAAACCAGTTTCGCGCATCGTCTTCAGTTGCGCAATTCACGCTTCCCTTCCAGATGATTCAACATTGACTCGCGACAATCGATCTTCAGTCGTCATTTCGCATGATTTACCAATGAATTCTATGATCTCTACTCGTGTATGCAATCTGCGCGAACGTTTCAGTATTTAAATATTAGTATATTCTTCGTTTTTCAGGGATGAAACCGCTTCTAGTGCTCTTCGCCGTGCTGTTTTCGGTAGAGTCCGGCCTGAAAAGGGCCGACACGATAGCATTCCTACTGGTGACGCCAGATCCCCACGAGAGGGCAAACGATGAACTGTTCAAACTTGGAGTTTCGCTTCTTCTCAACAATTTCGCCGGCAAAACGGCGGTCGTTTCACCTCTCTCCGCGCATCACGCGCTCACGAGCGTCTTCTGGCAGGATCTGCACAAATGCGAGTATCTCGCGAAGTTCTACAATCAAACGTTGTCGGAGATGGACGACATCGGGTACTTTGAATTGGTCAAGAAGGCGTTTTGTGCGCAGGTTGGTTGCGGAATGATAGTTTGAAGAGCGAGAGCCAACCTAGCCGAGCGACAATTGTCCCATCGATCTGCCGTATCCTTTCGATTTCGGGGCGCTTGAATGGATTTCCGCGGAAAAGAAGCAAATGAGCGCGGACGCGGAGGGCCAGATCAACGTGATCAGTGCGTTCAAACAGGTGATCGAATTCCAGGACAACGGAATTGACTCAACGCTGCGGAAGAAGGACGACACGTTCTATGGCGTAGATGGACCGCGGAACGTAAGTTTTCCGTCACAAAACTGCTTTTAATCCTCGATTCTGCAGGAAACCACGATGACAACTCAGGTTCCGGGTTGGTGGACTGAAAACGACGACCGGGATCTTTTTCAATTCGCCACAATTCACCTCAGGCGACCGGACCATGGGAAATTTCCGCGCTATCGATTCGTCATCATCTTGCCGCAAGTATGTAGACGTCGTTTGTCAGATTCCTTCGTCCAACCAACCAAATTTTTTAGGAGAACGTCACTCTTGCCGAAGTCCTGCATTCGATGCTCAACGGATCCGCCTCGCTTCCTGCTTACCGCTACAGGAAACCACACCATAACGTGAGAGTGAGGATGCCGGAGCTGTCGATTACGAGTCGATTCGTACTCCCGCCGGACGCCGCGTCGTCGTTGCTACCGGAAAGCTCGGCGGTCGGAGAGAAATACCGAAATGCGGCGATCTCGCTTGCGCCGATCGTCCAACAGGTGCCGTTTCCACATTCTTCTGCTCTCTTCACAGGAGCATCTCTTCAGAGCGTCTTTGAGTTCAAAGAAGGCCCACAAGGACAGTCGTCCGGCATGATTCGATGGTTTCCAGCTCATGAAGGTCAAATCGGCACCATGGATGTGAGAGCAAGTCGCCCGTTTCTCTTCGGAATATTCCAGCAGCGAACGCCGTTGCTACTTGGCCAGTACTATTGACGCCCAAGTGAGCCTACAACAGCAGTCACTAGTTTCACCCCTATACATCGTGCGAGCCAGCTTTAGTTAGTTTTATTGTGCTTCGATTGATTGTGCCGCCCACCGAATGATTTTTGGTGCTTCGGCTCGCGGGAAATGCCGGGTGTTCCGTGAATTAATCTCCCGCATTCCGCCGTTCCTCGTGACACGCCAATGCTCTCCTCAAAAGGAGCTCCCAGCGCCCCTCCAGATCATCCGCCGATTCCTCAGCCAGCCATGAAGATTCTCTTCTGCCTCCTCGCCGCTCTGCTCGCCGTCGTCGCCGCCTTCTTCCCGCAGCCTCGCGGGCATCCTACGCCTCGCTACGGTGACGTGTGCGAGTGGAATCCGACGCATCCGCGCTGCCGCGACTTCAAGAACACCGCACCCGGCGACCTCGACATGAGCTGCCCGAACAACGACCCGAACTGCCTCGCCCGTCGCTTCAAGACCACCTACAAACAGGCCGTCTGCATCCTCCACCCCGAGTACTGTGGCGAACCGTATTGAATAAATCTGCTTTAATGAACGGTCTCACAACGACAGCACAGAACGGAAGCGTCGGATCGTAACGGCGCTTCTGACGACGCGTTCCGGCGGTTTAATATCCAAAGTTCTCGAAATACACGTGCGCCGCCAGGTCGTTGCGGCAGATCGTCCACGCGTTCCCGTCGACGGCGGAGATTCCCCAGTAGACCTGATCGAAGAGGCTCTTGACGAACTCGTTGTTCACGTATTGCCCCCCGTGCGCCAGAACCGAGTCCGTGCCTTCGCCGCAGTACTGCGAGGCCTGAAATCGATTGTCAGTGATTACGGTAGGCGCCCTGACGAACGTCGTTGATCGCAGTTTGCAGCGAATTCGCCACCGCGTTCGACGCCGCGTCTTTCACCGCGCCGAAGTTGTCTCCGAGGTCGTGGGAGAGTTTGCTGACGAGTCCCAGCATGTTCATCGCCGTCGCACCCCCGATGCATTGCATTACGGTATTCTTAAAGTCTAAAAGGCAATTTTGAAAAATCTCTACCGTAACCCGCGAGCTTACTGTCGAAGACTTGTTGCAGCGAAGCTCCAGAGCAGATTTGCTCGGCGATTTTGGTCTCAAGCTGGGCACAAATACCGTAATTCTCGACAAATCTCGACGGAGACCTACTTTTACTAGTTCGGAGGTCTGGAAGTAGTTGGTGACCGTGTCGCGGATGAAGTTGGCGATTGAATTCGCGTCTTGGGAGTGGACGCAAGCGAGGAGCGCGACGAAGACGAGCAATTTGAACATTGTGAGTGTAGAATGGATTGCCGGGGATTTTCTCGGGTTTTATAGGCGAGAATTGGGTACAAAACACGGATTACAGGACGGGATTTCCTGTTTTCAACCGGGAAGCAGACAGGGAAGGCTGAAGACCGGAAGAACTGCGCATGGGATAAGCTATTCGCGCTCATTTTATGGATAACGACACCTCTTCCATGCGCTTTCCTCCCTCCCAATCGTCATACTTGACAATCCGCATAAGTCCGACCGTTGTGCTCAGTTCTGCGATGTCTAGAATCTTCCTGACACGTGAACGTTCAGTCTCGGTCATTTGCCGCCTTATTTCGATGATCAACATGTTGTCTGCCTCACGTTCAGTCCTAAAAACAACATTTTTACAACTTCCAACCAGTTTACCGCAACAACACTCAAACGCGCACCCCTAACGCGTAAAACGTCATTTACCATGTTGAAGTTGGCGGTTTTCGTTATTTTCTGTCTGATCCATCATGCTGCGGCCGAAGACGCCGCTGTGGCGATGGCCAACAAGATCCACACCTACTTTACCAACTTCTTCACCGTCGACGAGCTCGTCAAGGTAGTTCTACCGTCGTACTCTTAGTTAGGTGCAAAGTGGCGTAATTTAGCTCGAAAAACACATTGCGAAGAAACTCTGCGCTGGCAAGAGCTTCGACGACATTCACCACGGTAAATTGCACCTACCGTAACCTCAAAAACGCGTTCAGGCTTCACACACATGATTATGTCCAGTGTGGGTGGTCAAACGGCAATGAAATCGATGCAACTGTACGAGAAGTTGGCCACCGACCTGGGGAAGAACATGAAAGCGGTGAAGAAGGCGATAAATCGAGTCGCAAACGCAAATTTGGAAAAAACCCTCGCGGAGGTGAGTGCGGAATGTTGCAGACAATTGCAAAACGAGGAATTTGAGGCAAAAGCTAGCTGCAAGAGCGGAGGAGTCGATGGCGCTATTGCCGCAGCGAATAATCACCTCGATGAGGCGTTCTTCCACAAACAACTTCAAGAGACGAAGACGGCGATTCTCGCGACGAGTCCCGAAAATTGGGAAATCATCAAAAGCGATCTCGGAGAGGCGATTCTGTTCGCCAAACACGGATTGTAGAAGGCGGTTTGAGGTTAGAGGCGTAAAATGCAATGAAACGAGAATAAAACTTTGATTCGCGGCGCATTCGAACGGCCGGCGAGCGGTGCAGCCGCTCGCTCGGTGTCTGTCGGACACAATGGTCATCATCGCGACAATGTTCGAATCGTGCAAAGTCTAGCTGACGCTCGCTAACGTCATGCGACGTGGCGATGCGCTATTTCTGGACATCCACTCTCCTCGATGACATGTTTTTGTTGGGACAGGTGTTTCGCAACACCGAGTTTAGCGGTGCCGACGACTACGGTAATGACTAATGTGTTTATGATGACTCACCAAACTGAACGACCGAAATAACAAAACAAAAAACAGTAACAATCAATCAATCGAACAATAAAACTCAAAATGATCCAAATCCGAGTCCTTTGCCACGTCCCATGTGCGTGGCCGAACGCGCTTTCGCGTACTGCCGATCGAGCTGATGACGCATCGAGTCCTGGCGGATCCTCTCCTGCGACATAGTTTCCTCTTCAAGCGCATTTTTAGGAGCGGCGTCGCCCACAGGTTTCTTAATTCCCATCAACCGTGCAAACTTCGACATCTGCGAACTATCACCGCCGGTCGTTGCCGCGATCTTCGATGTCCACGCGGCGCTCTTGTTGCCCGTCTCGGAGGTTGAAGCTGCAGAGCCATCTTCTTTGTCCGCTTTGGGTTTGCTCCAGAGTAGTTTCCGTTGCTGAATCTTATCAGAGTGCGCCTTAACTTTTGCAGTTTGCCAAGCCGGTCTGCCAGCCTCGACGGGCTCCTCTTCGCGTTCCCTGTTACGCTCCCTAAAGACCAAATAGTTAAAATCAATGATCAAGGATGACAAGAGCAAACCTGCGGTGATCGCGCTTCGAGCGATCCTTTTCACGGTCATGACGAGACTGGCGCTCCTCTTCCTAAAAGTCGAAGAAACTGTTGTAGATGCTCAGCGTCCACTTGAACACAAACAAGATTAGATCTTATAAGCGGAAACGCGAATAATTAAAACGTTAGATGTTACGCGGTATTATGCCCTGTTGTCACACTAGATGCTTCCCAGTAGGACCGTGATCCCTGTGACCTCTAAAAACGGAACGGATGTATGCAAAGAAACCCCTACATATTCAACGCTGTAAGTAGCCGGGCGGTATTCATCTCAGGAAGCATTGCCTCGTCGTTGCTCTCCCTTGACATAACACAGCCTCCCCACACGCTGTCAACAGCTCTCGGATGATAATAACGTTTGACTAGGGTAATAAAGAATCAATATGTAATGTTTTGGACATCGACCTGCACTACTAGGAAGCATTAGGATACCATCGAGCCCTCCAAATGCCATGCTTCTGTGTTCATCATCGCAGTGATAATACCTGTGATAATTTAATAAGGCATCCCCAGATCTTCAAGAACTAGCCCAACGAACACAAGCCCCCAAAAACCTTGTGTAAAACCTGCCTGTGCTTATCTCTGCCCCCAAATTGAGAGAAAAAAACAAGCAAAATTTACCTTTTCGCGCTCACGGCGGCGCTCTTCCTTTTCACGTTCTTTTTCCTCCTCAGCCTCACGCTCCCGTCGTCGCTTTTCCTTCTTTTCGCGTTTTTTCTCCTTCCTCCGCTCGCGATCTTCCTCAGATTCCTCTTGCTTCGGCTCTTTCACCTCTTTCTCTTGATCGGAATCATGGTGCCGAGATTTCTTCTTCTTTTTCTTCTCTTTTCTGCTCACTTCGTGCTCCTCATCCTCAACACGAGGCTTCTTCTTCGTCGCTTCCTCTCCGTCGGAGTTCACAGCAAAACGTTTCTGCAAAGCAAAATCTACTTAAAAATAGAATTCCCGAGAATAGACTTACATGCGATGACATGTTTGTGATGTTTTGCCCTCGACGATTCGCTCGTTTGAATCTGAAATGCAATGAGACGATTAATACCCATTGATTTGTGATTTAATTGCAGCAATTCACAGCTCGGCCCAATATGGGTTACGGTACGAGATGTCACGGTGGCCTCAACCTCATTCCTCCTGTACCCGTTCACTCTCCGATCGATCGACGTCGCAAAAACCAACGACGTCGTCGTGGTACAGGCGCCTTGAAGTCGCCGTCGTTCCGTCGAGCAACGCACGACGACTGACACGTGCTATTTCGTCCCTCGACTGCTCGTCTCTCGCAATGATATTTCCACGCAATGACGGCGCCCTCGACGGCAAGCAACGGGGAACGGTACTGCGGCAACCACAACCGTCGTCTCTATCGACTACTTCGCCTCCACACGAAGACGCGGACGACGACAAAAGATCATGAAATTTGAAAACCTCCTCGGGCACCATGGGACCGCAGTGGCCAAGCGCCTTGGTTGGAAGCAGGGTACGTAAGATTGGAACGAGCATAATAAAGGCAGAACGCTTGTTTAGGGGACGAAGAAGAGAATTGGTCCAAAAAAGCGATCGACAGTTTGATGAAGAAGCTGCAAAAGCACAACAAAGAGTCGATGCTGATGTTGGAGCAAGTGCTGAAGGTAGGACCAATCTGGAATTTCGCATGTTCATTTTGGAGTGAATGAGCTGACCAAATGCGACTGACTCACCAGATGTTGTGTGTCACAGCGATGCATTCTGCCCGGACAAAAACTTATCAGCGGTAGAATTCATCAATTGCGGCACACGACAGATAGAAAATTGGTCGCGTTGGTCAATCGCCGCATTGAAATCAGACATAACCGGTCAACTGTGTTGGAGATCAATAAATCCCTCCCGCGTTCTCCGGCGCCACGCGACACGACCTAAGCGAGACAAAAAAAGCGTCACTTTGAAGCAAAACAGAAAAATGACGAGATTTGGACAGCCAAACGAGGCAACCTTAGAATGCAACCGCCGCTTTCCTGTCATCTAGTTCGCCACCACCAAATGACCGAGGCGGACGCGATGTAATAGCGATCAAAAAAGTCAAACTGATCGAAATCTCTACTTTGATCCAAACGTTAGTCACTTATATAGGCGGACTCGCAAGCAATGCGTTTGTCAATTTCGTTTCGTTCTAAAAAATGAAAATTGCAGACGGAAGGACGAACACCGAGCGAATGCGTCACAATCCCGCGCTCCCTGGACGGCCGCCTGCAGATCTCGCACCGTAAAGCGCTTCCCCATGTCATCTACTGTCGCGTGTACCGTTGGCCCGACCTTCAATCGCACCATGAACTGAAAGCGATCGAAACGTGCAGATTCTGCTTCGAATCCGGGCAGCGCGAGATCTGCATCAATCCATACCACTACAACCGCGTCGAAGCCGGCGTTCTTCCGCCGGTTTTGGTGCCCCGACACAGCGAACATCCCCCGCTTCCAATTCATTACCCGACCACGGAAATCTGGGCGACGGTCATCTACTACGAGTTGAACAACCGCGTCGGACAACAGATTCCGGTCTCCTCCAACGAGGTGTGCATCGATGGCTTCACTGATCCTACCGTCCGCTCCGACAAGATCTCTCTCGGTTTGTTTTCCAACGTCAATCGCAATTCGACAATCGAAAACACGCGCCGCCATATCGGCAAAGGTGAGCTCAAGCGCACAGATTACGGTAACTAGGCACGCCGTTTCAGGAGTCAAACTGACATACGTGCCGAATCAAGGCACGGTGTTCGCACAATGCCTCAGCGAAAGTGCGATTTTCGTACAATCGCGTAACTGCAACTACATCAATAGCTTCAATCCCTCAACGGTCTGCAAAATTCCGAGCGGATGTTCGATGAAGATTTTTGATGCCGACGTCTTTCGTTCTCTGCTGAGCGAGGCGGCCTCGCGAAGCTTCGACGCGAGCTACGAGCTCACCAATATGAGTCTCATCCGCATGTCATTCGTCAAGGGATGGGGATCCGAGTATCAGCGCCAGGACGTCACGTCGACACCCTGCTGGATTGAGATCCACCTTCACGGACCTCTTCGATGGCTGGACCAGGTTCTCTCGAAGATGGGACCAGCGCCAAATCCAATTTCTAGCATATCCTAAAATCTCAAATTCCCAGTGCCTTTAACTGCAATAAAAAAATACAACAAGAACGTTATCATTTACTGAACGTCATAGAGCCTACACAAAGAACGACGACGACGCATAAGGAATTCTCTAGTATCTACTTGAGGGCAGCGAAAGCCTTCGGCATGGCGCAGTGGTCAAGATGGTGAATGTAGTCTACCATTTCTTCGTTGCAGGTCTCTGTGGTCTCGTTTCGCGAGTTCACACGGTCGTTGCATTCTTCGAGGGCCTGCTTGAATGAGGCTACGTGATCTTCACACTTTTCACGGTACTGCTGGAGTTGATCGACACCTTCTTCGAGTCCGGACATGATGACTGTTGAAATCACTGAAATAGTGGCAATAACATTAATAAAAAGATGAAAGGATAAATGAACGCTTTCCGAAAACGGGAAATATTGACGGAAACGACACGATATGAGAAACTTGAGACGCGGCTGAATGTAAACAAACGAGAATTGAAGAACGGACAACACGACAAAGACAGAAATATTACGCTCAAAGAAAAAATCAATGCAAGGAACATTTACATCCAATCGGACTATGTCGAAGATATAAAATTAGCGAAAAAAAATGCGGATACATATGCAAAAGTCGAGTAAATATAGATGAAGATGTCAAGAGCAACGTTTCCTCATTCACTAAACTGAAAACATTCAGTGTTCCACGTCTGCTTCGACCATGAATCTACAAACAATAGACTAGAGTAAGCAGCAAACAACATCCGTTCACAAGACTGCAACCAACCTATGCATAAAATACAAGCCCACCATTTCCGGGAAAAGCGGTTGCAACCCATTGAACAGTGAACATTTTGTTATACTGCACGGATTTGATTAAAAATGTTATTTATAGCACGTGCAACATAACAAAGGCTGCACACACAGAGCTAGCAACCACGAGTCTAATCTTCAGCGCATATGGAATGCTACAAAATTCGGCTTTTCCGCGATTTCAAATCGTTGTTCTTTCAAGTTCGCGAACATTGCAAATTCAAAATGCGAGGCGCGCGAGATGCTTCCCCAGAATCGGGCGCAGGGAGCAAGACGAGAAGCACATACATCGAAGCAATTTTCATCGTCGTCAGATCACCGAGGACAAGAAAATATTTCCGCACAAGACCGACTAGGAAATATCAAACTCGAAATGATTCGGATCGGAGAACTTTTGATCGACCAAATCATCGACGAGGACGACCCTGATGAAGTTCTCAGAATGCTACGGTTGCTGCAACAACAAGGTCAGTTTTTTCTCTCCTTTCCTTGCTTTTACGCGCTGTGCGAGTCGTGTATAGGCCTGGCCCGGTGCCAACAATCGAACCGATCGTTTCGCAAGGGGCGGCAGGGCGGCGTCGATCGATATCGACGCGGAGCTGGGAGCGGAGCGGAGTACTCCTCCCAAATTTTGCTCTCCGCCCTTGGCTCCACCTTCGCGCCGATGACGCCGGGGCGAAATTGGAGGCGCGTGCGCGGCCGCCGCCCAAATCCGCGACGCACGCGACGCGGCTGCTGGTGGTATTCCCCCAACAGAGAGCGCTGGACGGACGAAGTCGCACAGAGCGCGGCGCCTATCTTCGTTCTTCTCCCCCTTCTCCCCCAGCGATTGATCTCTGATGTTTCGAGTGTTCGTCCCTTTTTTTATGTCCACCAGCTGCGCTGCTTCCAGATTTATGCCCTGATGGGCTTAGACATTGCCTAGCTTCTGAGTCTTCCGGCGCTTCTGAATGACTTTTGAATCTCTCCGGAGGTTACGGTAGTTGCAGTTATTCTTCAGTGATGCGAGGCGCGGATTTTGGAGTGGGTGTTAACGAATTGAGGTCGCGTGGCGTTCTGCATGGAGGACTCGTGTGGACCTTTGTTCTTTCGCCACTTCTTAGTGTATCTTAGGTGCAGAAGGGTGTTTGGAAAGCGTTTGTGTTGTTGTTGGGGATACTGTAGGTAGTTATCTTGTGCTGTGTGATTATCAGACCGCGCATGTTTTTAAGTTCAGCCCAGAAATGCCTGCCTCTAAGTCTAATTTCAATCCAAATGCCCAAGCCGGCCGCTTGATTGCAGCGTTCACTATAAATTTATGGCGCTAATTATTTTGCGTTGAAGTCAGGCACAGCGAGGAATTCTTTGAATAGGTCGCGGCGCGCATCAATATTTTCGTGTGCTTTTGAGAATTTCGACCTTTGTGTATTTGTTTTCGAGACGAGCAGCAGTTTGACTCGTAGGTTAGGTGTTCTTTAGTCTTTGAACAGGCCAACCGCTACAGTAGGCAAGCGCATAAAATTGACGATAATCACGGTATGAGACAATCAGACTGAATGGCGGCGATGCTTTTGAATTTGAGTCCGCGTGCATAACGACTTCAGCGATAAAATGGTCCTTAGATTGAACTTTGATTTGGAGCAGTTGTTTTCGTAGTTGATGCGCTGGATCTTAGCGCTTTTGAATGAGCTTTAATGATACGGTAGTCGAACGTGAGCGTGATGCGCAGTGATAATTGTTCAAGGTCGCGCGGTCAAATTTTGCACTTTTGTTTACCAACACTGTTTCGTTCACTTCTTTTGATATGATGTCGGTGCGTCGAACACAAACATCGCCGATGCGTGAACTATGCTAAAAAGCTATTTTCGCATTGAAAGCGCAGCCTGAGAAGATCTCGTGACATTTCTGTTTATACTATATGCGATATTAACATTTCGTTTTTCAGGCGGCATGGTTGCCTCGCAACAACAGCATCCACATAATGGTGCTGTGATCAACGCACCCCCGCAGGCAGCTGTCGATGTAGTTTGTAAGTTAATTTCGCTGAGTTTCTATCTAAAAGTTTGTTTCTCTTCAGCACTAACAGAAATGGCGCATCGCCAATACCAGATGGGCGATTATTCGAGCGCCGAGAACTCCTGCATGGCACTCTGGAGCAGTGACCCAAACAACGTCAGCGTGCTTCTACTCCTCTCGTCAATTTACTTCCAAACCAAAGAACTCGGAAAGTCGATGCAGTTCTCTTCTTTGGCGATCAAGGCGAATCCCAACTGCGCCGAAGCTTACAGTAACCTCGGGAATGTGTTCAAGGAGCAAGGGCAGCTCGAGAATGCGCTCGAGAACTACAGGCACGCTGTGCATTTGAAGCCGGATTTCATTGATGGCTACATTAACTTGGCAGCCGCATTGGTGGCGAACAGTGATCTTCAGTCGGCTGTTGATGCCTACATCAGCGCATTGCAATACAATCCGGTACGATTCATTCATGCTGTGATTCAATTGGAACATTATTATTCCAGGAACTCTATTGTGTTCGGAGCGATCTCGGTAATTTGCTGAAGGCAATGGGAAGACTAGAAGAGGCTAAGGTATGTGCGTTTCTTTGGCTTATTTTAGGACGCTTACATTCCCGAATTGGGTGCGCCTAGGGTGTTTGGGAGCAGCGCGTGGGCGGAAAGCGGCGGTTGCCTCGCGCATTAGATCGTTTAAATTAGTTTTCACTGCACTGTTTCGTCCGCACAGCACTCTTCTTCTTTCTCTTTTATCGCTGCTTCAGCACAATGTTCTCTGAGCAAATTTCTTCATTGTGAGAGCGCGTAGTGAGGCATCCGTCTGCTGATTAGTGTTTGCACATGAGCCTACTTTCTTTTGGCATTAGATCGACGACGATTCACTGTTTGCAATCCACGTAGGATTCCCCGCACAATGCCGATAGCGCTCGCTTTCCTGCGCCGCTGAGGAGCAAACACAAACAAACCTTACTGCATGTTTTTCTTTTTCGGAAGATCTCTCTCGTGATGACATAGAGTTCGCTGGGCATGGAAGAACGACGATGGAAGAGCGCCACCGCACTTTGGACCTGTCTTGGTATGCATTTTCGTGATGATGACCGCTTATTTCATTGTTTTCAATCAACTACTCACCATTTGCACCCATTACACTCAAGCGCGTCGCGTATATTACCTAAAATACTTAACTTGTGTTCCTCTTCAAGATGTTAAGCTTGTTCTTTAGGCCTGCTATCTGAGAGCAATTGAAACACAGCCTCAATTCGCTGTAGCCTGGTCCAACTTAGGATGCGTTTTCAACGCGCAAAATGAACTTTGGCTTGCGATCCATCATTTTGAGAAGGCCATTCAACTCGATCCGAACTTCCTTGACGCATACATCAATCTGGGAAATGTGCTCAAAGAGGCGAAGATCTTTGACAGGTAATTAGTGCTAATGCAGTTGCCATTAACAATTCTGTACATTCTAGAGCGGCTGCTGCTTATCACAGAGCTCTGGCGTTGTCTCCGAATCACGCTGTCGTTCTCGGAAACTTGGCTTGCGTCAACTACGAACAAGGAAACATAGATCTTGCTATTGACCACTATCGCAAGGCGATCGAGCTGCAGCCCAACTTCCCAGATGCATACTGTAACCTGGCAAATGCATTGAAGGACAAGGGACTCGTTCGCGATGCCGAGAGTGCATACAACACGGCGCTAAAATTGTGCCCGACACACGCGGATTCGCAGAATAACTTGGCTAATATTAAACGCGAACAAGGAAGGATTGATGAAGCGACGACGCTTTACATGAGAGCGCTTGAGGTGAGTCGATTTGATTAAGCTATCATGTAGTGTATTTGGTGTATTTGTTCAGGTTTATCCCGAATTTGCCGCTGCTCATAGCAACCTCGCTTCCATTCTGCAACAGCAAGGAAAACTCAATGATGCTATTCTGCACTACAAGGAGGCTATTCGCATTTCGCCAACGTTCGCCGACGCGTATTCGAATATGGGAAACACTCTGAAGGAGATGGGCGACGTCGCGAACGCCGTTCAGTGCTACCAGAGAGCGATTCAGATCAATCCGCTTTTTGCGGACGCTCACAGTAACCTTGCTAGCATTCACAAGGTATTCTTATTGTGTGCCGAATTTAAAATTCAATATTGTTGGGATTGCAGGACACAGGAAACATTCCCGAAGCGATAGTCGAGTTCACAAACGCGCTGAAGATCAAACCAGACTTTTCGGACGCTTTCTGCAACTTGGCTCACTGTCTGCAGATCATTTGCGACTGGACAGATTACGATGCTCGCATGCTGCGACTCGTTTCCATTGTCGATGAGCAGCTGAAGACTAAGCGACTTCCGTCTGTGCATCCGCACCACTCGATGCTTTATCCGCTGACTCACCAACAAAGAATCGCGATTGCGTCGAAACATGCGCAGCTGTGTATCGAGAAGGTGGCGGCGCTTCATCGCGCTGCTTACTCCTATCCCGATCGCCTATGTATCAAGAATGGCCAGCGTCTCCGTATCGGTTACGTGTCGTCCGATTTCGGAAATCACCCGACCAGTCATCTGATGCAGTCGATCCCGGGTATGCATGACCGCGGCAAGTTGGAGATCTTCTGCTATGCGCTTTCACCCGATGACGGAACCAACTTCCGCCAGAAGCTCGAAAACGAATCCGAGCATTTTGTCGACTTGAACCAGATTCCGTGCAACGGGGCCGCTGCTGATCGCATCAACGCCGATGGAATCCACATTTTGGTCAACATGAACGGCTACACCAAAGGTGCCCGCAACGAGATTTTCGCCTTGCGTCCGGCTCCAGTGCAGGTGATGTGGCTTGGCTATCCCGGAACTTCCGGTGCTCCGTTCATGGACTACATCATCACCGACAAGGTCACGTCGCCACTGAGCTTGGCTCACACGTATACGGAGAAGCTCGCGTACATGCCGCACACGTTCTTCATCGGTGACCACATGCAGATGCTGAAGCATTTGACCGAGCGCGTGATTTTGATGGAGAAGGGAGACGACTTTCCCGAACACAGGGATACTGTAACCGTCGTCAATGCAACGAATTTGGATCCACTGCTCTCGAAAGCAAACGTCACGACGTTTGTTCGTGAAGCCGAAGTTCAACATGGACCGGAACGCGAGCTAATTAATACCGAAATTGTAATTCCGATCGTCGAGGTGCCGACCACTGAGCCGCTGAAGCATATGATCGGATCCGGAATGATTGCCGCTAATGTGGAGGGCGTTCCGGTGCAGAACGGTCTTACGACTCTTAGTCAGGTAATTTATTGTCTCTTGTTCAAATAGGATAATCGAGATTTTCAGACGCACGTGAAGGCCGCAACGGGTGAGGAAGTCCCACAGACGATTCTCGTCACGAGCCGTCAGCAATACGGACTGCCCGAAGACGCGATTGTCTATTGTAACTTCAATCAGCTCTACAAGATTGATCCGCACACCTTGGACATGTGGTGCAAAGTTCTGACAAACGTACCGAAGAGCATCCTGTGGCTGTTGCGATTCCCCATGCACGGTGAACTGAACGTGATTAAGTTCTGCGCAGAGCGAGGACTCGAACCGAATAGAATAGTGTTCTCCAATGTAGCCGCGAAGGAGGAGCACGTCAGAAGAGGCCAACTGGCCGATGTGTGCCTCGATACCCCACTGTGCAATGGCCACACCACGGAATGGATATTCTGTGGACTGGCACTCCTATGATCACCATGCCATGTAAGTAAATCTTCTGGAAATCGATCTTCAATTGCTATCGTTTAGTGGAAACTTTGGCATCACGGGTAGCATCCAGCCAGCTTGTAGCGCTGGGATGTCCTGATTTGGTCGCAAAGGATCGTGATGACTACGTTCGCATCGCCACCAAACTCGGAGTCGATGCTGACTAGTAAGAACTTTGGTTTTGAGGCTCTTTCTAATTGCTTTCCGTTCAGCCTGAGTCAGACACGCGCGAGAGTGTGGAAGGCGAGAACAACGTCCACGTTGTTCAATTGTAAGCAGTATAGCAGTGATCTCGAAAACTTGTACGAAAAAATCTGGAAGCGTCACGAGGAAGGACATGCGCCTGACCATATCACGAACGAGTAGACTTCTGTGTTAGCTTTACCGTATGATCCCGTGTCCCATGTACTTATTCCCCACTCTACCCCGTACTCCTCATTGTCATATTACTCAACTTGTCTTCACTCACCATCATCCATCACCGGTTTAATCTGTATCAGATTGTTTCGTTTGTGCTTCCTTCATTATTTCTTTCTTCATTCTGTTTTACTTTCTGGTTTCTGGCTAAATTGATGAGATAAAACTAGTAATTTAGGATGCGGAGAGAAAAATTCGGATTTTTAGGGTTTTGGGGCATTCTGCGGTGATGACGAAATTGATCTTCGTCCAAGTGAATGCAAAACAACAAAATTTGATCTGCGATTACAACCCGTTCCTCATCGTTGAGTGAATAAAATGAGTGAAAGTGAGACAGAGTCACAGTAACCCGGCCTGATGCTCCTAACAGCGATCGTCCTCCTCCTCATCCTCTCGGGTGCAAACTCGCAACAAGACGCCGCCCGCGCGATGGCCGCAAATCTGTTCTCCTCGTTCTCTAATTTCTTCACCATCGACGAGCTTCTCAAGGTACTTGCGCCACTTTGCCCTTCAAATCGACGTTTTGAGCTCGAAAATGCGATTGCACAGGAAGTCTGCAACGGTGCAACGTTTCAACAAATCCACGACAGCTTCGTTACGGTAGTTGCAGAGCGAGTGAGTGGAACGAAGGCTGCGCAAGCCTTGGAGCTGCAAGCGAAACTCCAGAACGATCTGGGACGCGATTATTCGCCCGTGAAGAATGCGGTGAAGAGTGCGAGCAATCGGGTTTTCGTCCCGATTTTGAATTCGGTGCGTTGAAAAAGTAATGAAGGATTGATGGAATTCGTGCCAACAACTCGCTTTTAGGCCAAATCGACCTGCGCGAACGGTCTTCCCGCAGTGATTCAGACTGCGAATAGTCAGCTCACTCCTCAGCTCTTCCAGAATTTGGTGCTCGCGATGAAACAAGCGGTTCAGTCCGTCAATCCCAATGATTGGAGCCACTTTGAAGCGCGATCTGGGAAGCGTCATGTTCTTCGATAAGTACGCGAATCTCTGAGAGGAGCGCTGTGAAATGTCAAATAAAATGCGAATTCTGTAAAAGGCGAGAAAAGTGAAAAGCAGAAATTAATTCAGAGATGCCATTCTTCTGGTCGACAGCGGAGAAGAACAAAGAAGACCATGACTTCACTTCCGCCTTTCCGCTCCATAAAAGGGGCTCCCAGGCTTCGCACTTCATCCGCTCAGCCATGAAGGTCGTCTTCTGCTTCCTCGCCGCTCTCCTCGCCGTCGCCGCCGCCTGGCCTACTACAAGAGTATGCCGGAAGAGGAGGCTCTGGCGAGTCATCCTTCGTATGCCGCCGCCTACTATCCGGCCCATTGGGACTGCATGCGTTACCCACATCATCATCTCTGCAACCAGTTCAAGAGCGCCGGGTTCGAAGTTGAACCCAACTTCTGCGATCGTTACCCCGACCTCTGCCAGAGCTTCAAATCCTCCGACTACGCTCCTCGTCACGCTGATTTGATCACCAGATCTCACATCTGCGGCCGCTTCCCCATGAATCCGATCTGCCGCAACTTCAAGAGCCCCGGAGTTGACGACTGCAGACGCTATCCCGGATCGCTATTCTGCCACTACAAGAGCGCCGGATTCGAGGTCGAAGTGAACATCTGCGAACGCTATCCCGACCACCACAGCTGCCGCAGCTTCAAGGGTCCCTGGTGCGGTGATTTTGGATGCATTCCCATGTACAAGGCGGCCGAACCCGTTGCGAAAATCGAAGAAAAGAAACCGTCGGATTCGGAGACTCAAAAACGCGTCGAGAAGATTCCCAAAGGAGATTCCTCTGCCCTTGATTCCCCCAAGTTCAAGTCCTGGTGCTTTCCTCTCTGTGCTGGTGTCTAGATCATTCAGTGAGCGTCTTTGACGCGAACTTCTGCTTTGGATAAATTTACACGAATCCTCTCGTTTGTCGTTGACTTCCGCAACTCACGGCTACACCAAGCAGTTAAATGCTGTGAAAGAAGCCAATAAGCTCGAGCCGAGCTACATCAACGGTTTCCGCTACACCAACCGGCGTTCTTTGGACCCACTTCGAGTGGGATGAAAGTAAGAACTGATGTTCCAACTATCCAAAAACATTTCCACGAAGAACGTGAAACATCATGACGGAATGAATTCATTCAGATTCAATCTTAAAGACGCTTAGGGAACGCCGAGCTCCTTTTTGTGAAGTGAATTCGCCACGTTAGCAATTTGTTTGCTTCGCTCGAATATTCACGACTTTGCATCAGCGCTCATCAGCGTCCGCGCGAAAATTCAAAGGAGGACGATGATTGCCGTGTTGCAAGCGATCAACGAGTTTCTCTACTAGATCACAACGAGATCAACTAGATCGCTACCATAATCAAGAAGCTGTTCGTGGAACAGCAGCCCTAGAAGTGTGTTTACACTACTAAAACGCCAAAGCAACAACAACGAATGCGTTACAACAAATTTATTTCAATCGTCGCCTCGCACTAGGGAATGCGATCTAGTAATTGGGACGACAGACGCCGGTCGAGTCGCACTTCCAACCTCCACGCGTGGGGAGATCCCCGATGGGAATGTTCTTAAACTGCGCAGCCGGCGTTTTCACTACCTCGGGCTTGGAAGGAGCGTCTCCGCGGTAGAGCGACTTGGGGCAGCCGTACGGTTGAGGGCGGCACCAGCTGGCGTAGTCGGAGGATTTGAAGCTCTGGCAGAGGTCGGGATAACGATCGCAGAAGTTGGGTTCAACTTCGAATCCGGCGCTCTTGAAGCCGCTGCAGAGAGGATGATGTGGGAAGCGCCTGCAGTTCAAAGGAGGGGTCTTGAAGTCGCCAGTGCCGTGGCAGAGCGGATGCGTCGGGTTCCACTCGCAAATGTTACCGTAGTGTTGACCCACGGCCTCCTCTTCCGGCATGCTCTTGTAGTAGGGCCAGGCGGCGGCGACGGCGAGGAGAGCGGCGAGGAAGCAGAAGACGACCTTCATGGCTGACAGCGGATGAAGTGAGAAGCCCTGGGAGCTCCCTTTTATGGAACAAAAACAGCGGAATTTAGGAAATTAATTCTCAACCAGAGTCGCCCACGACGGACCTGAAGGCTGAAGAGAAAAGAGAATTTATGCGGAGAAATTATTCCTGGCGGCGTCGGGCGATTTTGCAGCGATGGTGAGAGACCGACGTGTCCAAACCAGCTTCAAACTGCTGCCATGATGGAAACAAGCAAACAGGAAGAGAGGAGTAACTCGTTAGCCCGAAGCTGATCGCGTGGGTTGCGCTTCACTTCGTGTTGCGTACAACTCATACCTCGAGGAAGGGAAGAAAGGTCCGGAATAAGCGGAATAAATAAATAACGCCATACGAAGCATGAGCAGCTTCTCCTCCGCTTCATCTCCGACCCGCGATTTGGAACTCAAAGGAGGACAAATGCTCCTGGATGAAATCGAAAGTGAAATCAAAGTATCGCATTGAGAATCTCCTGACACATCGGCTCTGAGACTCGCGGACTCCGTGCCAGATGCCTACTGAGTCTTCTGGCCAATAACGGCGTACTGTTCCCAGATTGCAGCCAGTAAATCCACGAAAACGCGACAAACACAAATTCCAACGCATCCTCGCTTTGCTAGAGGAGCGAATGTAGGATCTGACCTGTTTTCGCAGCAAACTTCCCTTCCTAGTGCTGCGAGGCAACAGAGATTTCCTAGATCACGCACTGTTGATCTGTTGATCTCGAAGTGTCAATGGGATTCTGACTTCTCTTTTCAATAGAGCAGGTTTCTCGTCATCCAACGCCGTTACACCAATCGACGTGCCCCAATTGCAAAATGCAAAAAAAGCAGATTTTCTATTTAATTCGTAACAATTAATTTATTAAAATCGTCGGTTTGCGCCGCAAGAAACTGAAAGAATCACTAGATACGAATGCATCTCGGGTTCCAGGGTAACAGAGAGCGGAGGAAGATTGGAAGCCTCGGCGGCAGGCGTAATCGTGAGGGTAGAGAATACAGTAGTCGCTGCATTTGGGCTCCCACAGGACATGGAGGATGATTTGAAGCTCTGGCAGAGGTCGGGATAACGATCGCAGAAGTTGGGTTCAACTTCGAATCCGGCGCTCTTGTAGGTGCGGCAGAGAGGATGCTTGGGTACTTTGTTGCAGTCGTAAGCTCCGGCAATCTTGAAGTCGCCGGTGCCGTGGCAGAGCGGATGCGTCGGGTTCCACTCGCAAATGTTACCGTAGTGTTGACCCACGGCCTCCTCTTCCGGCATGCTCTTGTAGTAGGGCCAGGCGGCGGCGACGGCGAGGAGAGCGGCGAGGAAGCAGAAGACGACCTTCATGGCTGACAGCGGATGAAGTGAGAAGCCCTGGGAGCTCCCTTTTATGGAGCGAAACGCGGATGCTGGTTTGGGACTCGACGCGGCCTGAATAATTTTTTGCTTTTCCTTTTTGCGTTTTTCTCCATCCACAGATGTGACGAAAACCTTTCAGTGAGAGGCGCAGCCTAGTATTCTGGATACACGGCCGCCTGAGAATTAATTTCCTAAATTCCGCTGTTTTTGTTCCATAAAAGGGAGCTCCCAGGGCTTCTCACTTCATCCGCTGTCAGCCATGAAGGTCGTCTTCTGCTTCCTCGCCGCTCTCCTCGCCGTCGCCGCCGCCTGGCCCTACTACAAGAGCATGCCGGAAGAGGAGGCCGTGGGTCAACACTACGGTAACATTTGCGAGTGGAACCCGACGCATCCGCTCTGCCACGGCACCGGCGACTTCAAGATTGCCGGAGCTTACGACTGCAACAAAGTACCCAAGCATCCTCTCTGCCGCACCTACAAGAGCGCCGGATTCGAAGTTGAACCCAACTTCTGCGATCGTTATCCCGACCTCTGCCAGAGCTTCAAATCATCCTCCATCTACTGTTACCCTGGGGCCCGCAGATGCGACGAGCTGTGTGGTCCTCCCCATCCTTTCTGCGACAGAAGCTTCAAATCCTCCGACTACGCCGGAAAGATTGCGAATCCCACCCATGATTCCCAGTTCAAGTCCTCCAGCTTCAGGTGTGATATATACGGCAGGTGCTTCCCCAGATAGATCGCCACGATTCTCTAAGCGTCTTGAATAAATTCATTTCTAATCATGTTGTTCGGTGAACAATCTGGTAATACCGTAGTCCGTTTTGCTGGAGGTTTGTTGCCTACTTCCCGCAGCCTCCCTGGAGTCGCAATCCTCGCACCCTCGCTCCATAAAGTGGGAGCCAATTCTTCCCCAGGCATCCTCTGTGCAACGAGTTCAAGTGCTCCACTTGCAGGTGCTGCTCCGAATTTCAATTCTGCAAGTTCAAGAGCAAACTTGTGCGAATGCTATCCTTACCATCAGAGCTGCCGCGGCTCCTACAAGTCGCCCGATCTCGTTGCCGCGGAAGTGAAAGAAGTCGAGATGTCAGTTCTCAGTTCAAGGGTACCCGATGCTTCTCCATCTCATTTTGGATTCGATCTGTGCTGCAGCGTCAGTGTCGAGAATCGCAGAATCTAATTGTTTTCGTTTTAACACCAATGAACAAGTTACTCTGTTCCGGTTTTTTGGGTCTTCGAATCCGGTCCCCCTTTCGCCAATCAACCTTCGATTTCTTCGTGGTTTGTAATAAGGATCATTTACACAGAGTTAACTCCATCTGCAGTCCACTGCTCACCTCAGCGACCACCGAAGTCATGCCCTCGATTAAAATCGTCGCCTCGCGGTCTCAGTGACCGACAAACGCTCCTTAACAAACGCTGAATTCCAATCACAAATTTCACAAACGCCCTCCGTCACCTCGCGGTCTCCTTCTCCGCGTTCCGACGCGCCTCTCGGGTGTCTTATCACTCGGATTTTGTCGCCTTCGAAGGGAATTACGGCGCTGGCGGTGCCGCGCGCTAATCCTCGCCTTTAGTGTCGAAAGACGCGCTTGGCGGGAGAACGCGGCCGCTTTCGGTCCATCGGGAAGACGGAAACTCGCTGCAACCGCCAGGACGCGCCATAAATTTAGCGCCAAAGTCGTAAACGGGCGATTCGCGTGATTAGCGGTCGCGATCGGCTTCCAGGGAGACGATACGAGCGTCTTCATGTTGCGCTTTTGGGTTGATCGACGCTCTCCTGACTACTTGTTCGCGTGTCGTGGGCGCTGTGACTCTCAGAGTCCGTTTGATCGCTTGAGAACGAATTTCCGGGGTTTATTCAAATTTAAGGATTTCAATATTCAAATCTTCTTCATCCATTGCGCCATTTTGAATGCGCGCTGCGAAGGCGTCGAGAATTTCGAGGATCAAAGCGATCTAAACAGCTCCTATTACGGTCAAACATTCCCGCGTTTTGCCTACCTGACGATCGTGATGCTCAAGAATGTCTTCGATGACGCGGAGTGCTTCGAACAGGTCGACCTGAGGAGGAGACTCCGAGAGCGGATCGGGGGAAGGAGAGAGGCACATCGCTGGCAATCCACAAAAACTCTGTAGAATCACTGCGTAGGGGGGCGCTTTTAAACGGTCGCGGAGAGACAACAACCAATAAGCAGCGAGTGGTACGGAAAACAACTTTTGAGTCGGTGAAATCAGCGAAAAGATAACAACGCGTACTGTATTCCACGGGTTTAATCTCAAAGTGATCCAAGTAGACTGTTGTACTGCATAGGAAACATGGCAACTGGGACGCTCTGCTGTTTCAGGATCTCTATGGATCTCATTTGTGTAGCAATTGTGCTAAATTTCCTATGGTAGCCCATAATCGATCTCTCCACCTTCCGCCGCTACTGTTCTCGTTTTTATCGCTGATCGCTGATATGTTTTGCTTTGCTCGGCCTCAGGTGCCGCTTGGAGACGCGCACAGAAAACGTGAGCCAACGCTCCAAAAATATACCAAACTTTACGGTTCCAAGTGTGCTCTTAGATGCTGTTTGGTTATAAAGGCCTCTGGCAGAGCAAAGCAGAACTGTTTTGGGCAAAAATGTCACAAAACTCGCTTTCCTCCTCTAACCTCTAGTTTTCACGAGGTTCTCCTTCCTGCGGTTGGCCCCGTTCCGCGAGCAGGCTTAAGCTTTTCCGTTTGAAAATGCCCTCTGCGACCCAATTTCCTTTCCCTACGGTGTTGATAAGAAGACTTATCTTCGGAATCACACGCAAGTGTTTTGCTCCTCGTTGTCAGTGGTGCCACTCAGGGAGAGCGACAATAAAATTGGGGTGTAAACAATCCGGAAAATGGGTATACGGTATGATTCCATACACAATTTTGCTGACCGATGAGCTTGTATGGTAGGCAGAGACAGAGCTGTGGGCCTTTAACGCTCGATTGACTGCAATTTGCGAGATCAACGCGTACGGTTTTCATGCCAAGATCACTGAAAACGTCCACAAATGCGCCAAAAGCTGCTATTCGGAATTCCAAACGCTCTCCGCCCTTCGAACCCCGTTTCTTCGTTGACAACTCTTGATCGATTAGTACCAGAGCTGTTTTATGGCCCTGAAACACTCGCTCCCGGTCCTTTCACGTTCCCCCTGTGTGCCACCGAATTTGATAAACATTCAGACTTTATTCACACATTACAGATTGTGGAAGATCTTCTGCTCGGCGTAGAAGGCCGCGTTCGGCTCGTTCAGTCGCCACTTCAATCCGTCGATCTCCCTCCGCAGATCCTCGATGATCAGCTTGTCGCAGGCGCGGTCAAACTCGAGGCGCTCCTTCGTGTCGGACATCTCGCGGAGCTGAAAGCGTTCGGTTACGATCAAGACGGCCTGGGATGAAGCGCTAACCGTGTGACGCGTAGTCGCCAACTCGAATTGCACGTTGTGGACAACCTTGCGGAGTTGTTCGCATTCGGCCGAGAAGCGAGCGGCGCGTGTGCGCTGCTCGCGCTCCTTCTCTCTGCGCTGGCGGGCGCGTTGGCGTTGCCGGAGGATCTCCCCGTTCCTCTGTTCGGATCGGTCGGATCGTCGTCGCGGATACGCGGACGCCCTCGCTGCACTCCGCTCATGGTAGGTCTGAAATTGGAATAAACAGTCTTTGAAACTGGCATAACGTGCTAAAATACATGAAAACTCAATTCCCAAGTCCTACAGCGTTGTCCAGTTGTCCTAATCCCAATTTAGCGCGCAATTTTCAACCACAAATGGCAAAGCTACAATAATCGACGCTTCCCCAGGGCTACTGTACGTGTAAACAGCGCAGCGTTCGAAAAAACGACCAAATTCGAGGGGCAGCAAAAAGCGGACTGATAGGCGCGGAAGAGAAGCACTGATATCGCGAGTCGTTCCTCTCTCCCCGAGGCCTCTTGTATGGCGGCTAGGTGGCTGGCACTCGACGGCGTTCTCCTGACGCTGCGCTGTTGTGAAACGGTCGCATTACAAAATTAGGGCCACGCGCCCGAATTACTTACTTTGTTCGCGGTGAATCAGAGACGCGTTTGCAGTGCAGCGAGTGACGGACGTCTCGCCAGGAAGGAATCTTGCCGGTCAGCGTTTCGCTTAAGCTACCGTAATCGTGTTGTTTGCTCTGCAGATGTGAAAACCCATGATACAAGCTGTAAACTGATGATTCAGGTAAATATTGGTCCATTGACAGCGAGGACGACATGCAATGATGTTTTTTGTCTTTTCATTGAGCAAATATTCGACTCCATCGGGTTAGTAATTAGCGCCAGAGAGTTGGAAACCGACGCCTAGCTCTCAATAAGCATGAAAGCGTTCAATTGAGGACTACTAGAGCTGCGTTGTTTGCGGTAAAGCTTCTCTTCTTCCTGGGTCCGCTTGCAATCGCTTCGTTCGCTAATCTCATCATGGATTGTTGTGCACTGAACTCGCTAAAACACAGATTTTGTTGCTTTATCAAATGGTAGTTTGCCGTTCGCGTTTGAACTGAACAGTTGATTTCAGATGGAACGGATGGCTACGGACGAGCTACAATCTTGCAGCTATGGTGGCTACCGTACTCGAGATGCTCTTTCAACAAAATTCATTTTAAAACTCAAATTTCAAAAACAAAATCAGCCGTTAAACAACTTTCCTCTTCAGATCCGCCGTCGCTGCTGATGACGATGAGTTGATCTGCTCGCATCGCTTCATCCGCTCAATCAGCATCAGGTTCGAGTAGCGCTGGCAGTGGATATCTTGCGTCAACATCGGAGCGTCGCATTTGATGTCAACGAGAGTGGCGACGGTCTCGTCGTTGGCGAGTTCTCCGAATTTTTCTGAAAGAATTTACCGAATTCGCGGCTAGAGAGCAGCTCGCTTACTTTTAACGCTAATCGAGAGCTTCGGGAAGATGCTGTCAAGATCTTTTCGGTCCTCCGCCGGCCAATTGAATTCACGCCTTTCCGAGAATTTTCATGTTTCCTTCCAAAGTGTTCTGCATTTGTTGGCTCTTGTAGTGATCCTAAAGAATGTAGCTTTGAAGGAGTCGTCATGAATACGGTAATTCTCAAAGAACTTTGACTCGGGATTTTGTCGCGTCCGAGAGCCTCTCAAACTGCTCTTGAAGACTCGTATGAGACGATCGGCCATGTGCGGATGATTTCAGCTAATTGATCAAATTGGCGTAGGGGTCGAAGCTGTCGATCCGCAGTGTGATAAACTGCTGGGCGTCAAATTCGTCGATCGTGACCTAAATTCATCTACCGTAGTCCTAGCGTTGTGAACTGACGTTGCGGATAAAGTCAAGAGGACAGGAGGAATGAATCGGCATATTCTTGAAGAGAATTTAAAGTTGTCAATCGGGGGTGAGGGAAAAGCGATGTTAAACTTGCGATAGTAGCCTTGAACGTCAAAAATTATAACAAGACGGCAGTCATGGAGTGCTGTATGATATCAGCTGTTCAACGTCAGAAAGAGCGATTTTTTGAAGATCAGACACCCAGAAAGGGAGCTTGAAACAGTATATTCTCGCAGCGGTCAACTGTCAATCCGTCTGTCCGTCCACTAGAGGCGATTTTCGAAAATAGGCGCCAGCGAGCAAACATGCGGTGCAATCGACGGTCATTTGCAGTCGTCTTTGCGATAGTCGCCTCTTATTTGAGCGTTTATTCTCTGACTCCTTTATTCCAAGAAGCAAAATGCGATCGGTTGATGAAGGCGCACTTATTAAGCTTCCCTGCTGCTAGAAATTGAACCAAATCGCACTGATTGTGAGTGCTATTTGAGGTCCACTAAAGGCGACTTTCGAAAATAGGCGCCAGCGAACGAAGTGCGATTGACGGTCATTCGCTTGCGTCTCTCACTTGATTTTTCACTCTCTTTTCGCGTCACGTATTGATCGTATTGCTTTCGATTTAGCAAGCAATGCGATCAGCCTATTTATATGAGAGCTTCGATTTCAGGCCAAACAGAAACCGCGATGACCGGAACGGAACGAAAATGCTTCCAGAAGCACTATCCGGCAGACTTTGATCCTTCGAAGCTGAAGAAAGCGAAGAAACGAAGCGCGGAGATCAAGCAGCGCGTGATGGTTCCGTTCAACGTTCGCTGCGACACGTGCGCCGAGTACATCTACAAAGGCAGAAAGTTCAACATGCTCCGGGAGACCGCGGTCGGCGAAGAATTCCTGGGAATCAAGAAAGTGCGCCTCGTCTTCAATTGTCCCAATTGTCTCGCGGAAATCGCGTTCAAAACCGACCCGGAACACGCCAACTACGAGCTGGAAAGCGGAGCCACGCAGCTGTTTGAAGCTGAGAGGCTTGCACGCGAACAGGAGGACGAGGAGCGGATGCGAGAGGAGGAAGAAGCGAACGATCCGATGAAGATGATGGAGAAACGCGCGAAGGCGAGTTTAGAAGAGATGGAGGCGACAGAGCGTCTAGAGGAGCTCCAGGAGTCAAATCGACGATCCGCAGCTGTCGACCCGCTTGATGTCTTGAAGAGCGCCGAAAACGCGCAGAAATTGGATCAGGAACGCGAGGATGACGCGTGGATTCGCGACGCGATGAAGAAACGACGCGAAGGGAGCGAGGAGGAAGAATCGCCCGGGAGCGGCGGATTGCGGAAAGCGGCGGCGAAAGCGGCGGCGGAGTCAAAGCAGAGGAGATTGCTGAAGGGAGCGATCGTGAAGAAGAAGAGGAGGAAGTTGGACGAAGAAGACAACAAGGCGGCGCTCTCTTCAATTTGCGTCTATTCCGATTCGGACTCCGACTGACAAGCTCGCCTCTATCGTGCTAATGCGGAGCGAAATCGGCGCTTTTATATCGAGAATTTGTTCATCCTTCGTTATTACCATTACATTCATTAAATAAACCCGGAAATTCGTTCTCAAGCGATCAAACGGACTCTGAGAGTCACAGCGCCCACGACACGCGAACAAGTAGCCAGGAGAGAGTCGATCAACCCAAAAGCGCAACATGAAGACGCTCGTATCGTCTCCCTGGAAGCCGATCGCGACCGCTAATCACGCGAATCGCCCGTTTACGACTTTGGCGCTAAATTTATGGCGCGTCCTGACGGTTGCAGCGAGTTTCCGTCTTCCCGATGGACCGAAAGCGGCCGCGTTCTCCCGCCAAGCGCGTCTTTTGACACTAAAGGCGAGGATTAGCGCGCGGCACCGCCAGCGCCGTAATTCCCTTCGAAGGCGACAAAATCCGAGTGATAAGACGCCCGAGAGGCGCGTCGGAACGCGGAGAAGGAGACCGCGAGGTGACGGAGGGCGTTTTCGAAATTGTGATTGGAATTCAGCGTTTGTCAAGGAGAGTTTGTCGGTCATTGAGACCGCGAGGCGACGGTCGTTACAATGAATTTATTCAAATCATCGATTCGGACGCTTAAGGAATGCGATCTAGTAATTGGGACGACAGACGCCGTTCGAGTCGCACTTCCAACCTCCACGTGTGGGGAGATCCCCGATGGGAATGTTCTTAAACTGCGCAGCCGGCGTTTTCACTACCTCGGGCTTGGAAGGAGCGTCTCCGCGGTAGAGCGACTTGGGGCAGCCGTACGGTTGAGGACGGCACCAGCTGGCGTAGTCGGAGGATTTGAAGCTCTGGCAGAGGTCGGGATAACGATCGCAGAAGTTGGGTTCGACTTCGAATCCGGCGCTCTTGAAGCCGCGCAGAATTGCGATTGCGGGTAGCGACTGCAGTCCGAGCCTCTGATGCTCTTGAACTGCTGGCACAGCTGGATGCGTGGGGAAGAACTGACAGACTTCATCTCCCAGAGCCTCCTCTTCCGGCATACTCTTGTAGTAGGGCCAGGCGGCGGCGACGGCGAGCAGAGCGGCGAGGAAGCAGAAGACGACCTTCATGACTGACAGCGGATGAAGTGAGAAGCCCTGGAGCCCCTTTTATGGAGCGAAACGCGGATGCTGGTTTGGGCCACGTAGGTCTCTCGCCACCGCTGCAAATTCGCCCGAGGCCGCCAGGAATAATCACGTTCGCTTCGCAGTTTCTCTTCGAAAGCTCTCCACGCAGCTCTAAGCCCTGCGTTCCCATCTACGCACAGTATGCAGAGTCAATCTTCTCTGTTCAAATGCGGTCAGAATTTCACAAATGCTGGACTTGAGTAGTTTTAAATGCAAGTTTAATGAAGCGTTCAGAGACACGATGAAACAAGTTTATTGGATTCACAACGATCAGAATTTCAGGCGATGCAAAACATAAAGTGGCAGTTTCTATCTTCAAAGATGCCATCGATGAGAATGCCGCTTTCCACGATGACCGCACAGACCACTCGGGGCACATATGAGGCTTGGAGACGGCCGTCTTGACGTCTGACGGCGAGTGCAGAGAAGCAGTCGTTTTGACTCGCAATGATCTTCTCGATTCTTCTGGCCGCGTTTCGTATACACGAGGGTAGTCGGCGGATGAGCTCACGGCATGGGTTCCAGGATACAGCAACGAGGAGAATTGAATTTGGCTCGGCGGCGTTTCAGTCGTTTTGGCGGAATCAGATCCGATCTTCTCGCGGCGTTTCCCGTATACCACGAGGCGGTAGTCGGCGGATTTGAAGCCTCCGCGGCAGCTCGGATGATCATGATGGCGAGAGCACAAGCTGTTGGGTTCGATCTCGAATCCGGCGCTCCTCTTCGCCGAAACTTGACAGAATTCGAGAGGAAACAGTTCGCACCACGTGTACCAGGCGGCGGCGGCATGTAGACCGAGAAGGAAGCAGAACACGACGTTCATGGCTGGCTGTGGAGTCAGTGGATGAAGTGGCGGTAGCTGGATCGCGCTTTTATGGCGCGAGAGCGCTATGAGAACGTTGTGACTTGCATAAACGCGATTGTCGCTCTAACTATTTTAGCCAACATTTGCTGCATTTCGCCCCAAAACCATTTTCAATAATTACTGTAGCAAACGCAAAGTTCTGACGATGATTTCAATCATTTTTGATCGCATTTTCATTTTCCACGATTTAAACAATTTGTCAGCTTTTATGCTTTATTGCAGCGATGAAGCTCAGGAGACCAAACGGAGTTAATTTATTTAAAGCGGAAACGGAGAACAGCCCAAGGACCACACCAGTTGGCGTAGTCGGAGGATTTGAAGCTTTCTGGCAGAGGTGCGGATAACGTTCACAGAAGTTCACTTCGACCTCGAATCCGGCGCTCTTGTAGAAGCAGAATTGCGATCCGGGATAGCAGTGAGGAAGTTCGATGCAGAGGGGATGCGTGGGGAAGAAGTCGCAGACGTCACCGTCATCGTCACCGCTCTCGGAATCAACGGAGCGAGGATCGCGACCCCAAGGAGGCTGCGGGTAGTAGGCGGCGGCATACGAAGGATCACTCTTCAGAGCTTCTCTTTCCGATCCGGCGCTCTTGAAACCGCTGACAGAGAGGATGATGTGGGAAGCGCCTGCAGTTCAAAGGAGGAGTCTTGAAGTCGCCGGTGCCGTGGCAGAGCGGATGCGTCGGGTTCCACTCGCAAATGTTACCGTAGTTTTGACCCGCGGCCTCCTTCGCCGGCATACTTGTAGTAGGGCCAGGCGGCGGCGACGGAGAGGAGAGCGGCGAGGAAGCAGAAGACGACCTTCATGGTTGACAGCGGATGAAGTGAGAAGCTCTGGGAGCTCCCTTTTATGGACTGAATTCGCCACGATGTGAATAAATCTCGCAAATTAACGCGTTTTCTTGAAAAACTAAAAATTCCGCGTTGTTTCTGATAACGCGCCGTGATTCTGTCTATCTGATTTATTTCGCCTCTTTCCCACGTACTTACGACGCTCAGCAGTGCGCACGCTGATCATCTCTCTTTAGGCAGCGGCCACAGCCGATTTTCTTGCTTGCGCTTGTGCTTGCGATCGTCATTTGGTCAACGCCGCCACCACATCGTCGCCCTCAAAATCGCGCTCTTTGGAGGCGAGTGGCGATAGCGAACGAACGCTGCGCCGCCGCCGCTTTCGCAATCGCGTCAGTCGGTCTTTCGCTCCGTCCGTTCATCGCGTTTTTCGCTCCGCGATGGCTCGCGTGAAGAACACCCCCCGCAAGAAGCAGCCCAACTCTCAAACCCGAAGACTTCTGGACGAAATGCGCGCCTCGATGGCCGCGCGGACCTCGGTGAACGGATCGGCGTCCACGCTGCGCCGATTCCGCCCCGGCAGCGCCGCCAAACGCGAAATTGGCCGCTAGGAGAGGCCACACCACGAGGCGATCCCCAAGCGGTCTTCTGGCGCGTCGTGCGCGAGATTCTCGAGCGCCGCTACGACACCACGCGCATCCAGTCGACCGCCGTCGCCGCCCTGCAGCAGGCGGCCGAATCCTACCTCCAGGAGCTCTTCCGCGACGTCAATCTGTGCGCCCACCACGCCAAACGCGTCACCATCATGCCCAGCGATCTCAACTTGGCTCGTCGACTCCGCAAGGAACTGTAAATACTCTCATTTGATGTAGTTTTGTGCAGAAATAAACGAGAATCTGCGAAAATCCACGTTTCGAATACAACGGCGGTGGAAGCCGGGAAGTGCAACGGGAGGTCATCGCCGCGTCACGCGAGCGTCGTTATCGTCCACTCGCTGACGTCAGAGCGTTGGCCCTTGTCTGTGATTGCATTTATTCAGTAGATTACATTGAAAATTACAACGTTGAAAAACTAAGTTTTCTGACTGTTTTCACGCGTGCCTTTCGCTATTCGGCGGAAATACACCGAATTCTGTGCTGTTTTCGCTCAATATACCCGCAGAGCCTCAGAATATGCAATTTTAATGCTTGAAGCAAGCCATGCGAGCGTGAAAACAGTCAGAAAACTTAGTTTTTGAACGTTCTCGACCAGGAAATATCCAATTCAAGTCAAACTTGGCAATAAGGGGTGAAATGACTTGCTCAACAACTTCACGCCGTAGATTTCCAAACTGTTTCTCGTGAAAAGAGAAATCGGCAAAGTGTGGAATTCCCCGTTGAAAAGACAGACGCCGTACAAACATCCGAACGTACGACATTTCGGCGCCTTGTGTTTTCGACTGCGGAACGAAAATATGACTTTCTCGTACAGTTACCAGTCACAAACCTTTTTCATTTATCAAATTAAACACTAACTAAAGGCGTGCACTTTTAACTACAGTTGTGCTCCTCGAACAGAAAGCACTCCGCGTGGTTTCCTGTTCAGTTCGGATTGTTGTTTGAATCGAATTGGTCGAGTTGATTGGCCAACTCTTGAAGTGCGGCGTGTTCGCGACGCAAGATTTCCATCTGCAAATGAGTGTTTTGCGGGCTATAGACTCTCACCTCTCACCTCAGCTTCGAGATTCGCCACTTTCTCTGTGATACGACGGAGATTTTGGCGACTATTACGGTGACTTCGACGAAGGCGAACGCACGCCGGCCTCCAGCACACAACACGGCGGATTGAACGAGGACGTCGGGGATGTTGGGGCATAGCTCTAGAACAGAACGTGTTAATTCATCTTGAAGAGACTGGGACTGAACGTCAGAGACAACGCCCCTCTTTAAACGTTGACCACACGCCGCCTTATCGCAATCGTTTACAAATCGGTTCCTAACCGCACTTTGCACTTGTCATTCCGAAACTCTTCGTAAATTGGAGATTCTGGGTGCCGGGCACCCAAATACGCGTCTCAGTCGATAAGAAAAGAGAGAAAGAGGTTGCTAATGTACGCCAAAGGCAACACGACCGCAAGTAGGCAGCGGTTTGTGATCACGATTGTGGTCCTCGAAGAGCGCTCTTGAAGCGAGCTGATAATGATAGCGCAGCACGTTGTAAAGCGGGCCTGTCGAGGAAGCGAGCTCGTCATGCGCGGCAATCAGTTCTTAGTAATCATTACTTATAGCCTGTAAGTCAATTACGCCAAAGACGCTTCTGTTGCTGCCGTGGAACGGAGCCACAAAAAGGTGGCGAGCAACGCGTTAAAATCACCGCAAAGATAAGATTTCTTCGCCAGTCGCTGTGGGTCGCGTTGACAACAAAGACGACAAACAAACAGGAAATACAGAAAAAATGAATCTGAGGTTGAGAGGCGGATTTAAACAACCTCAAAACTCGAGGCGAGAGAGTTCAAATTCGAACTGATTCGTCGTTCGAAACGCTGTTCGGAACGTTTTCTTATCAGCTAGCGGCGGCGGTGCAGCACGCGGTCGCCACACCACGGGAGGCTGTTGCACTTATACAACTCTGTGCACTGTCAAAGACAAACACCCAGTAATTACTAATCCACTTATATGACGAGATACCGTTTGAGGGGAGCACGCGTTGACCTTTCGACGACGAGTCTTATCACCCGGACGACAATTCGACGCAGATTTTGCGTCGAAAACGCGTCAGCTTCTACTAGCTTCACGGAAAACAGAATCCGGTTTATCAGGAATGTCGCATTAGGTTTCACGAGAGGCTCAAACACCGTGAACGGAGCTTGCGCGAACACGCCCGACGGCTGATTCACGCGCCGGTCCTCTAGCTTGAACTGATTAGAAGCAATCGATGTTACCAACGCTTTTACTAGCTTTCCAACCAGGCTCTCAACCGGATTCTCTCAATTTGAGGCCTCGTTTACAACCTCTTGCTACTCGTTAAATCGGGTCGTCTGCAAACCGATTCTTACGAAATTTTTCGGAAAGCAAACAGTCCTCTGGCTGTCAGGTGATGCTCTCTTTCGCCTCTTATCAGTTCTGGTTAATAACGACGAAAGGAAGGTGCGGCCCTAAAGGCAAAGTCAGATTCATTCCTCTCAAAAACCATGGCGCGTCGCGGTCGGCCTCGTTACACTCCAAATGATCCTCGCGATCGAAACAACGACAATCCAGCAATCGTGCGGACCAGGATGCGCGCCCGAGAGCGCAGAGAGGAGGAGAAGGCGCTCCTGGCCGAAGCTCAACGCTTCAGAGACCAAGTGATCCTCATGAAGACGGAAAACGAGAATCTGAAGCGAAAGGTAACTCTGTTTTTGGTCATTGTACGCGAATTCGTCTTCAGATGGCCGAGATGGAACGAACCTTCGCTCAGAAGTGCGAATTTCACGAAGTGGAGCAGAAACTGGCGCGGGACGAACTCGCCAAAGCGCTTGACGCTCAGCGCGCCCTCAACGACGACGTATGCGTGCGGTTCATGATGAGGACTGATTGTGAGGTTCATTTCAGCTTGCGGATGCACGCTTCCGGATTCGGCATCTGGAGCAATTGAAACTGACTTAAGCTCTGGTCCAATGTACAAACATGTGAATATGAATAAAATCGTTTCTTTTCGCAATTTCACAATCGATTGTAAGAGTGATTCAACAGGGCTTCTTATCAGCGAATACGTACCGAAGCGCCGCCGCTAGCGTTTAGACGCGACGGAAGATGAGAAGAAACGTTCGAAACGGCATGATTTTCTGATTAGAATGACCTTTTGCATCGGGGCCATTCTTGTGCTAGAATGAAGTCCAAGTCGGCATAGAAGAGGCCAGCAAATCACGGACTACTGCGCGCTTTGGGGGTTCTGGCATGACGACCACTCGACGC
>MQUG01001066.1:0-11433 GCA_007213375.1 Steinernema feltiae | reverse complement strand
CGCCACGTCCACCCTAGCCAGAGCACCGGGCAAGCGGGTAAAATCGGTCACAACTTCTGAAGATTGCACTGAAACTTAAATTTATCTTCTGTTTTCAAAACTAAACTCTAAACAAATGCTTCAAAGGTGGTTTTTGAAAATTACACTTTGGACTTCTATGAAAGCAACCTTTTGATTTGCTTTTGTCAGCGATTCCTGCAAATTGAGAGTGAAAGAACAACCTCAAAACTGGCTCAATGTATTGTCTTATACCCATCTTTTATTTTTATAGTAAGCGCAAGCGTATTGCGACGAATCGAACGATGAGCTTTCCAATGTCCATAAAATTCAAAACTTCTAAAAATTGATGTTGAAAGTCTGGCAGGCTACCGTCCTGTTCATCTTCCTGGCTGTCAAAGCTAAAAACTCAATAAGAACATAAATAGCAATACTAAGCCTTAAAGACCCTAGGAATACGAATAAGCAAAGATATCAGGGCGGATGAAACGGCGAAAATGCTCGAAAAGCTCGAAATTGGTTCCATGCACCCTGTAGGCTGGTTTCTAGGCAAGAGACAAGAGGATAGAAATATCGTATTTATCACTCAAAATACATGCTAAACGTCCGGTTTTATAGCTGCGCATGAACGTCGCATCCGGGAAGCGCTTCTTGATCTGCTCAACGACTTTGTCGCTTTCGTGAACGCGATGGAGATCTTCAGAACGAGCGATTTCAATCCCCTAAACTCCAGTAACTGTGAGAGTTGGAATCTTCGCTATTCTAACCTGAACTTGAGCAGATGCAAAAGTCCGTATTCGCTAATGCGAGGGCAATTCTCGATGTGCAGAATTTCCAAGCGATCGCCGACTTCATCGCCCATGTACTCCAAACCGAAGTCGTGGATACTCTTGCAGTCGATCAATTGAACGTTCTTGATTTTCTCGAGATTTTCTGCAAATGCAGCGTTTCAGCAAGCGTAAATTTACCGTAATTTCTAGCCTACTGAAAGTGACGACAGCCATAAGCGGTGATGCTGGAGCCGGTCGCGTCAATCGCAACAAGTTTCACTTGTCCTCAATTTTGCGAGGATCCAACTCGGCCGTGCGATGGATCAACGCGTTGTAGTCTCCGAACGTTTCGTCGATTCGATCGAAGCGGATTTTGCCATCACAACGAACGATCCACTCGCCGCGGCGCGGTCGGCGCCAACTTCCTTCACGCGCTCCGTATCGTAGTAGTTGAATCCTTCGAGAAGCCACTGCAGACCGGGGAGATTGTGACTCGACAGCGCATTCTGGAATTTTCCCGCTTGGCGCGACAGCAAAGTTCGACATCAGTTAGAGACGAGTTCTTTGCTTTAATGCAAAAATACAGACAAATGAAGACGAAATGCACGAAGACAAGCGAGACAACAGACGTCAGTTTGAAGCTTGTTTTGAAAGCAATGACGGTAGCGCACAAACACGAGCGTTTTGGTTTTAAATTTGAAGTTAACCCCCTATTTTCTGCCTAAATTGAACTGAAAATCTAGAGCAAATTGTGATTCCAATTAACTCCAGTTAACGCCTTGGTTTGATCAATTGCCACTTAATATTCCAGTCATAAGGCGCGGTCGCAGACCTACAATGCGTGCTCAGGGCAATCGATTAAACTCAAAATCTTAGATATAATCAATAAACATTTCGCGAACAAACAAGACACTTCGGGCTATCTGCGCATCTCAACTCAGTTCAAACCAACCACTTTCTGGATTGATCTTCGTTCAGCGCCACTCTGGAAGTATTTATTTAATTTCTTATAACAATCGAAAACCAGACAATATCAGACTCAAAACCAGACAACGCAAGACAGAGCCACGAATGCTCGAATTCCGCTGTTTATATGTGCATTTTGAAATGTGTTGACTCGAGGCGCGTGTGTTGAAAGACAGCGGCGTCACTTCTCTGCTCGGTTGTTTTCGATTAGAGACGGCGCTCCTCCCATGCTCGTCGCTGCACTCTTTTTTATGTCAGGCGCACGTCGAGCGAGTTGTTGTTTCGAAAATCGGCCGCCGTTTTTGCACACGAGTGGTGCGTGGATGTTTGGTCAATGAACGGAATGCGATACGCGCTTGGTTCTTGGCGCACCGATGCTCACACAAGAGGGGTGGTGTTGCAAGGGTGATCATACGGAAATGGAAGTATCGTGTAGATCTGGGGATTAGTAGATAGATACAACTTAAGCTTTCATTTTTAATTGAATAAGTTTCATCTTTTTTTCGGACATTGCGCCAACAACGATCAGCAAGCAATCAGAACCCACAACAGAAGCATCTCTTGAGCCACCCGATCATCTCCCCCTGCCACGACTCTCTCAACACGATCTCCTTCATCACCTGATACTCCAAAGTTAAGCCGCAGTTTCTGTGAACGCTGTAGGTGGAGAGCAGCATCCTCTTCTCTCTTCCCGGTGTCCATAGAACGTACTCGTTGCGCCCCGCCCTGAGCGTCTTCTTCCACTTTACACCTTCAAATTGCATGCAAATTTCATTAATCAAGTTCTGGGCAAGATCTTGATGTACGACGAGCTGAACGTCCTTCTGGAGTGCGGTCGACAGCCAATTCACGATGAGTTTCTTTGCAAATCGCAGATACTGTTCGCTCTGCAACCAGCAACATTCAATCGATTTGAATTGTTCCGTTTTCGCCCACTCCAAGAGGTCAACTTCGTGATTGAAATCGCCGGATGCGATTGGCTGCAATCCTACAAATCGCTCAATGGTTCCGCTGCGCAAAAGTCGCTGCAAACATCGAGATTCTTGCCACAATTGCTTCCAATTGTTTCTCGAATAGCCTAAAGTCCAGTGGCAGTGGAGCTCTCGCACACAAGGAATGATGTCAACGATCGCAGAGAATCGCTCAGTGCCGTGCCAACTCCAATTTTCATGTGTAATCACCAAAAGGCTCACTGGCACGAGGGAGCTCGTCAGAAGCTGCTTGATCCGCTCGGCGTTTACGTCGGTCAACGGTGAACTCAAGGACGCGTTATGCCGATCAGCGATTTTGACCTCGGAAATGAGGAAACGGCGATTCTGGAAAACAGAACTGGCGTCGAGCCACTGAAAGCGGCCGCCAGTGTTGCGGACTTCGAAGGAGAAATGCCTCCGCTCGTCTTTGTCCTCAAAGAGCGTCAGGGTGACAGCGGTGTGTTGCTCGAGTAGATAGGTCGCTTGCATTCCCCAATTGGAGGAGAGTTGAGAGAATTCAGTTGGCCTCAGCTTGTTCCAGTTGAAGAGAAGCACCGATTCGACGAAGAACAGAGAAACGGAATCCATTATGCTGCCAGTTTTGGTCAACGGACCGATTGCATATGAGCAAACGCTCTGTAGCATCAGTCGACACTGCGATGCATCCGTTTACAATAACCGAATGATCCGTTCAGGACCTGAAAGCACTCGTCTCGTTTACCCGTTGTACAACAATCGCATTACAGAGGCCTGATGTGCCTTACAAAGCCTGTTATGGATAAGTAGGCCTAAGTCTAAATCTGCACAAAAATGAGGGCAGATCAGGGGCATCGCCTGGGATCAGATTTAGCCGCGTGGGCGTGTTTTCGTCATCTCCTTCATGTTCATCAAAAATTGCAACGAAACAAAAATGGTTCTGGAGGTAAGGGGGTTTGAACCCCTGACTTCTCGCATGCAAAGCGAGCGCTCTACCACTGAGCTATACCCCCGACATTTGGCTTTCAGCACATTGAGGTTATGTCGTCGGTCATGTTTTTGCGAAAGCGAATAGATGCATTTCTCGATGAAAACGATTTTTCAAAGTTCTACCGTCATGTCCACTCGATTTGCTCACGGTTTTTGCACATTTTTGGTGGGATTGAAAAGTGCTCGCCGTTTGCTGTCATTACAAAGCAACGTCGTCGTTCGTAAGGACAATGATCAGTGCGTCATTGTAAGCTGGAAAAATGGATTTGTTCGTCGGTCCATTTGCGTAAACAAACAAAAAATGGTTCTGGAGGTACGGGGGTTTGAACCCCTGACTTCTCGCATGCAAAGCGAGCGCTCTACCACTGAGCTATACCCCCGACATTTGGCTTTCAGCACATTGAGGTTATGTCGTCGGTCATGTTTTTGCGAAAGCGAATAGATGCATTTCTCGATGAAAACGATTTTTCAAAGTTCTACCGTCATGTCCACTCGATTTGCTCACGGTTTTTGCACATTTTTGGTGGGATTGAAAAGTGCTCGCCGTTTGCTGTCATTACAAAGCAACGTCGTCGTTCGTAAGGACAATGATCAGTGCGTCATTGTAAGCTGGAAAAATGGATTTGTTCGTCGGTCCATTTGCGTAAACAAACAAAAATGGTTCTGGAGGTACGGGGTTTGAACCCCGGACTTCTCACATGCGAAGCGAGCGCTCTACCACTGAGCTATACCCCCGACGAGTCTACCATTGAGAAATGCGTCTATCTGCAGCAGCCGCCGCCCATCCGCAAACAAAGGAATGTGTGACCGGCGATATAACTGCATTGTCGTCAGCGCCAAATGTCGGGGGTATAGCTCAGTGGTAGAGCGCTCGCTTCGCATGTGAGAAGTCCGGGTTCAAACCCCGTACCTCCAAACCATTTTTTGTTTGTTTTTCTTTGCAAATGTTGCAAGACCGATAGGCCAATCCATGTTTAGAACCAAAGGCTCGCACTCGATGACGCACTGATTATTGTCCCCCAAAATGACGATGACGACGTTATTTGTATTGTATTTGTAAAAAGCGGAAAAAGACATAATGAAATGAAAAAGCATTTTGGAATAAAAGAGAATTAGAGGCTTTTATTAGGGCAACAAGAACAAATTTCTCAGCTAATAGGTCTTAGTGGCTTGTTGACGGTCTTGAGCCTCGAACGAGGCGTTTGCAGTCCACTTATTCTTGATTGAGTCCAGCTAACGTTATCTGTAATCAGAAGCTTTCCGCAAATATATGTCAAAAGCATCGCAAATTTTATCGATCGTCCGTTCTCCGTAGACCGTATCCCTATATCGTCATCGTTTGCTCTTAAAGGGACAGTGACATCGCTCCAAAAAAGTCTCAGTAGGGTTCCCCGCTAAGTTTTATAGCTTAAGACTGAGCTATCTTACAAGAATAGTGATTTCACCGGTCGCAAGGGTCGAATGTAGGGGGATAGACGAAATTTTAGAAAAATCTGAGACTTTTTGGAGAGATGTCACTGTCCCTTTAAGTGCACATATGAAACTGACTCACTTGGGCCCTAAACAGTGCTTTCGTAAGTTCTCGTTGTTGAATGTTTCTTCATCACAGTTTCTTTGACTTTGTAGTATATTTTTGCAACTTACAACCGACATAGTGATCATGAAGATCGTTACTGAAAAAAATAATTGGATCTTGAAAAACCTTTGTGCTGATAAATGAGGGAGCGCCAAGCCGAGTTGAACGTTGTTAATGAGCGAAATATAGTTTTTTAGCCTTTCTGAAAGGTAAAGACACTGTGCAAACACTAATTTTGCAATTCTGGGTATTGAATTTTGGGAATTTTCAGTAACTTATCGAAAAACTCATCAGCTTCACTGCACCTAACTGGCTCTGTTCTTCATTTCAAGGCACTTACTTTCGTTGCATTTAGTTCCAGCCATGGAGTTTACGGCTTGATTAGTAAAACGTTCGATTAATCGGAATCGGAATAGTGTTTGAGCGGAATAAGTCCAGTCTAAAAGAGGCAAATAGATAGTTAGCACTCACCAACTTGGAACACTCACTTTTTGTTGCAAACGGCGCTCAGATCAGTCGGCTGTTCGGAATATTAATCGAACCACCATTCAGTTCCTATTTGTGTTAACTGAAACAATTAAAGTCAAAAATTAAAAAGTAAACTCGTTATCGCAAAGGTTATCGCAAACGAACCTCAGATCAGTCCAAATCGATTAAAGTTTGAAAACCTTCCTTTTGTACAGTTTAGCCAGCAATAAGTGATGGACTACAAGGATTATTACAAATCGCTGTGGGAACATAAAAACTCAGAGTATGTAATATTAATCGAACCACATCTCCTCGCCAGCGTGTATTCAGCTGAAAAATGTTGAGCATTTGAGATTGGTAATCAAATCAAATCTGTTGGAGTTACACTGTTCATTTCCGGGTTGCTTAAAATTAGCAAAAATGGTTTTGCTATGATTGCTATGATTATTTATAGCAATATTTCCACCCGAAATAACTTGGTTTGTTGGAACTTGTTTGTTTGACTCACGTTCAAGTGTTGAATAAGCTGCTTCCAACTAATCGTGAGCGGGTAGGCATAGTAGTGCAGTATTCAAACAAATGACCAGCACTAGTCGGTTGGTCGAGATCACAAATCGTTGTAGTACTAAATAATTAATTGACTATCGTCGATATTTTTAAAGATTCTATTAACGGTACTCTTTCTATTCTATACGGTACAATTTCTTGTGTTCCATCCTTTTCTAATTCCATCTATGCGTTTTGGTTCAGTGAAGAATTGAACTCGATCGGTCGAGATCAGAAATCGTAGTAGTACTAAATATCGTTGATTATCGTTGATGTTTCTAATAATTCTAATAAGACTACAATTTCGCTGCCTGCGACGAGAAGGCGATATATTGTGATCAGACGCTTTAAAGCGCAATACAACTAGAAGAAGACTGATTTTTTACACTATTAAGCTAGATAAACTTACTGCTAGGTGCAAGCGAAGCTCAGATCAGTCGACATTGATTGTGAATTTAGGGAAAATCACCCAAATATCTGAAAAGAACGGAATTCGCATTGACACAACAGCCCAGTTTAGTGTTGCAAACACGGAACTGTACAGCCGAACGCGATCGATAGCGCCGCCGACATCGATCGAGGGTTTGCTTTGTATGGAGCATGACACGTTTGGCGTTTGCTCTAATCTTCCGGTTGTAAGCGCGGTCAATGTGATTCTGAGAAGCGAAACAATTTCCGTCTGTTTAAGTATCTTCTAAGTTGTCTTCCCAAATTCTAGGATCAGTTTTTAATAGGCTTTGCGCGAAGCTCAGCTGAGGCTGAATGCCTCAGTGGTTAAGCCTAGTTTCTTGACTTATCAAGCTTCGTAGGGTTTTCATGCTTCGCACAGATAGGCTTTGTTTTGTGACATATTGTTCTCTTAATGTCGCTGCTACCAATATTGAGGGGTGCGAACCGGAATCTCAGTTTTAGCGCTTTAAACAACATTTTAGTCGCGGTTTGGCCAATAAATAAGTCGAAAAATAAGGAGTAAATAGTTCACCGCACAATACTGCGCGGTAACATAATCGCACTTGTAACCATCAATCTTGGTCTACTCTGTATGCCTGTATATCACAATCAGTTGCCAATCAAATACTTCTGTAGACATCAGAACGTTTTTGTATTGAGTTGGTTTGTCAGTGTTTATTAGAAAATAATTGGATTGGATGACAGAGACAATTGTTAGCAGAGCTTCACGCGCTCGCAGGCTTCATTCGGGGCGACTTGTTGCTTGACGAGGTTGCCGAGCGCGTCGCTGACCTTCTGGAGCTGCTGCAGGCAGAAGTCCTTGACGGTTTCGGTCCTGAAGTGATCGCAGATCTCCGCAATGTGCGCCTTCAGCCACGCGTCCGAGTCGCTTCCGATCTTCTCCGCTTTCTGAAACTCAGCTTGAAATGCCATTATTAGATGGTGGTCGCCTACCGTAACCACGTCCTGGCAGATTCCGCAGAAGTCAATATCGTTCTGGACGGCGGTGGAGGCGACGAGGCCGACGAGGGCGAGCGAGATGAGGAGAATGATGGTCTTCATGATGAGACAGTGAGTTGAATGACCGAGGGAGCAGTCCTATTTATGCGCTTCTTATCAGCGGCGTCGTTTGATTGATTGAATTGACTATTGTTTGCCATGTTATGCTCTTTCTCTACCAGAATGAATCTTGTCTGTCCAAATTCCAACGAATAACCGACCAAAGAGCACACGAGAATCTCAAAATGTCGCCGGTAAACATTTGACCGATAAGATAAGGAGTGAAATTGTCAATTTTTGAGCTCTCGCCCGGTTAAATCGATCGTTTTCTGATAAATTTATGACTTAAAAATGTATTTACAAGTTCCTCCTAACAATTAACATAAAGTTCGTTTCACAATTTAAAGTTAATACTTGTTAATACCTCTTATTGTTCTGCAAACCGCTCAAAACTTCCGATTAAATGAATCAAAGTGACTACTAGTTTTGTCCAGCAGTGCTCTCGGCAAACGAAGATCGAAAAATTAGAACTTTGAAAAAATTGTTTTCAACTACAAAGACAAAGACAGAAGCAAAAGGAACGGTTTAGAAGGGACGACACGACTCGCTTTTCATGAACCCGGACTTCTCACATGCGAAGCGAGCGCTCTACCACTGAGCTATACCCCCGACATTTGGCGCTGACGACAATGCAGTTATATCGCCGGTCACACATTCTTTTGTTTGCGGATGGGCGGCGGCCGCGGCGGCAGATAGACGCATTTCTCAATGGTAGACTCGTCGGGGTATAGCTCAGTGGTAGAGCGCTCGCTTCGCATGTGAGAAGTCCGGGGTTCCAACCCCCGTACCTCCAGAACCATTTTTTGTTTGTTTACGCAAATGTTGCAAGACCGATAGATCAATCCATGTTTAGAACCAAAGGCTCGCGCACTCGATGACGCATTCATTATTCTCCTCAAAAATGACAACTTATTTTGTCACTTTATTGTTTAATTTTGTAAAAAGCGGAAAAAAGACATTTTCATAAAAATGAAAAAAGCGCCGTACAATTGAAGTAAAAACAAATTAGTGCTTCAACTACAAAACAACGTCGAAATTGCTTCAACTCAACCCACCCAAAAATGACGGTAGAACTTTGAAAAAATTGTTTTCAACTGTCCGTCCCGCTGACAAAGACAGAAGCGGAAGGAACGGTTTAGAATACCCGAGCATCCAGCAGACAAGCCCGCGGAACGTTCACAGATCAGCCTTCTAATTTTGCTCTTTTGAATTCTCAAGGAACTCTTAGAAAAGGACGACATGAAAGCATGCGCGTACCTGATCACTTGCCACACTTGCCATTGATTTATTTTATAAGAACTTAAAGAACATAAATTAAATAGTCTGCCTCGTCCACAAAGAGGGACACCGCCTGACTGACTGATCACGATTACTGGCCGAAAAGCAATCCTAATTTTGTTCTCTGCAACTCTCGGAGTGTCTTCTTTGTTGCCTGCACTTCTTCTGCAGTCATTGAAAGAGCCGCCAGTTTCGTCTCCAGGTTCTCGATATCCTTATCCAGTTGCCGTTGCCTCCAATGGTTGTTGTAGTAATACTTTGCCAGGTCGCCGCCCTCTATTGCTTCGCTCGCTAGTGGGACGTCGGGGACTGGAGCTCCAGCAGGAGGCGTAAATAGCGGTGAGAACAAAGGAGGCGAATTACGAGTCGAAGCTCTGGGCCATCGAGCCATTTGATTTTGGAATTTCGTCAAAATCTTCATCGTCTCTGTCATATTAGAATCGTTTTCAGTTTTCTGGTCGGTTTCTTGGGCCACTGAAGCAGCAGCGAGTTGTAACTCAGCGATTTCCGTTTCCTTCAGCGCCAATTCCTCTCTGAGTCTCGCGTTCTCTTCTTGAACGACCAGGATTTCCAGTTGAGACTCCTCCGCTTGCTTCCCGGCGTTCTCGGCATCTTCCTCTTGAACCTGGACCTTGTCTCTGCCTTCCTTCTGGTCGCGAAGCTCAGAAATCACACTTTCGAGCTCTCTTCTGACCAAATTCCCGACCGCGTTCAGGAAGCAGCTGATCGTGAGTTGCTTTCCGACGTCTTCTTTCACGAATTTCAAGTCGTGAACGAGAAGAGGAGATGCGAGGAACTTGGCCACGTCGTCCAAAACTCCTTCAAATGCGTTTCCGTGGGCCGCTGAGGATTTGAGCTTCTGGACGAACGCGTTTCCGGCGACCAACTTCTTTGGAATTTGGTTGACGACGAAACGCACGGCTTCCAGGCGACAACCAAACGAGGGTGACATCAGGCCGTACATGATGTCATTATCAGGATTAGATGCTGCGTCGTAGGCTCGATTGCTTGCGGCGGGAGCGTTGGAATTTTGAGCTTTAACATCTGTGGATCCTTCTTCGACGGCCGGCGCAGCAGAGGAGGACAAAGAATCCAAATTCGTGTTAATTCTGGCAATTAGAGTTACAGCCTTCTCGCGTTGAGCGTCTGTCAGCGCGTAATCCGAATGGAATTGAGGTGTCACGGATCTTCCGGTGGGAGCTTCAGCGGATGCGTCCTGAGCCGAGGAAGCGGCATCAGTCGGGCCGGGTGATGAAAGAGCGTAAAACTTCCTGCAAGCCTCCTTATACTCTTCATTGGTGCAATCAACCATTTTTTTGGCCTCAGATAACTTGTAATCCATATAGAGATTATTCCGAAGGCGTTGCATAGTCATCAGGTCTGCGTCTCCTTGATGAAAAACGGGCGCAGCAGATGCGGGTGAGGGAGACTCGACTGCCACACTGGCCTTGAATTGTTCAAATTCAGCTTCGAGCTTTTCAGATCTATGCGCTGCGGCGTAGTCGTAGGGCGTCGAACGTAATGCTCTTAAGGTGAGAATTGCAGGAGATGATTCCCCAGTTGAAGCGACGGCGTTCCAAAGTCGCTCCAAGTCCATTCTCATCTTGTGGATGTCGCTGGAAAGTCGCAAGTTCAAGGAGGCATTTGAGAAACAAACATACGCTTTGACCATTTCCCATGTTATTGTCTCTTCAATTTGCGTCTCAGCCATCTCCTCGTCCGCTTGCTTTGATTTTTCGGTAATTTTTGCAATTCCTGTATTCATCTGAAAACAAAATATGCGAATGCAAATGACCGAATTGCTAATCGATAGTCGACACGGCGCGAGCGCAAACGAGAACGCACGACTCGGTGAGCAGCAGACTGATGACCCGTCGCATGCAACACGCGCGGCTAGGTGCGAAAAATTGCATATTTGAGAGCAAAGAGCAGAAACGGTCTCGGGACGATAGTCAAAACACGGGACACAACAGGCCTAATTTAAGCTTAGGCTCACTGCCTTCGTATTTTAATCTTTCGTTTACTGGCTTACCAGGCTCGCATTGCGCTTCAGGCTTTGTTCTAGTCTCAACTTAGGCATATCTTACGGTATTGGCCTACCAGACATTACAGGAGGCCTGTTTCAGGTCTGTTACCAAACGTCTGCTACAGAATGCTCATAGGACAAGAACCGCACATACGGAAGACAAAACGCGTGGAATCCACAGCGATGAGAGGTCAAAGATACAGCGATTTGGACTTGACTAACTTGCAAAACCTCATTATTTCACAATATTGACGATACAGGTAATATCGTCCTACTCAAATAGGTCATTGGAATTTTGAAGAACGCAATTTATTATCATTTCCCGAGCAACAAATCAACATTAACATCAAATCACTCCAA